>CM068756.1:3169768-3443729 GCA_035084275.1 Hydrolagus colliei | reverse complement strand
TGACACACACACACACACACACAGAGAGAGAGACACACAGCGTGAACGCCTCTCCCATCTTTCCCTGCCTTGTCTGTAGTTTATTTGAATTAGATTTTTTTTTTGGGGGGGGGGGGGGGGGGGAGAGAAAGGATTAAAAAAAAACACTTCTGAACCTAGTTAGCCAAACTCACTCACTCTGTGACAAGAGGAAAAGACGACGGGAACGACAGACTTTTGGATAAAGATTATATATAGAGAGAGAGAGAGAGAGATTTATTTTTAATAGAAAGGAGGGGGGGGGGGGGGGAATGATACTTCCTATACATATATATATTATATGGTATATATATATATATATATATAATATATGTATGCCTTTGGGATTTTGCTCTCTCTTTCTTTCTCTCTTCTCCCTTTCTCTCTGTTATCCCCACTCTCCCCTTCTCTCTTACTCAGAGCAAAGAGAACGTTTCTGAAATAATCTCAAAAGGGGAAAAAAGGTGGGTGGTGGTGGTGGGGGTAAATCTATTTGCTTTTCGCCTACCTTGTGTCTGTGCGTGTCTTGGAAGAACCTTGTTTTTTTTTTGCTGCCATCGGTTATGCAGAAGTCACTCTTACTCACTGGCTTCTCCAGAGTGTTGTTGCTAGTCAATTAAGCTCATTGTGAATGTGGAACTGACACAACACACACACAGACAGTTACAGCCCAGAACAGCACACAGGACACACACACAGAGAGAGAGCCTAGCTGATGACAAGACCAGAGAGAGGAGAGGAGAGGTGTTGTATGGATTTTTTTTGGTTGCTGTGTGTGTGTGTCTGTGGGAAGCAGCATCAGATCTGTACAGCTGGCTCAGTTGCCCTCCAGATCTGTACAGAACTGGGAAGGAACAATGGCTCTATAAGTTAGGATCATGTTTGGACTCAAGCCACCGCTTTACTGTCTACCAGGTAAGCTTACACACAAGGGGGGTAATCTATCTTTGTTCCCCACTCTCTCTCTCTCTCTCTCTCTCTGTGTCTCTGTCTCTCTCTCTGTGTGACTGTCAGTCTCTCTTACTCTTATTCTCTGTCTGTCTTGTCTCACCATCTATCTATCTATCTCTTAGCCTTTCTCTCTCTCTGTCTCTCTCTCTATTTCTTACTCTTTCTCTCTGCCTCTGTGTCTGTCTTCTCTGCCTCTCTCTCTCTCTCTCTCTGTCTGTCTGTCTGCCTCTCCCTTTCTCTCAATCTCTGTGTCTGTTTCTCTTCTTTCTTTCTCTCTCCCTCTCTCTTTCTCTCCCCCCACCTCTCTCTCTCTCCCTCTGTGTTTGCCTCAATTTAATGCTAGATTGCAATTCGAGAGTACTGTATATTGCTTGTCCTCCCATACCCCCCAAAAAAACTACCATCATCTCTCATTCAAGTACAAAATCTCCTCTGTGTGTTGTGTGTCTCTCTCTCTCTCGTTTCACTGTTAAAAGCTGCTCTGAAGTGCCAGGGACAGGGAGGCTTGGTCTGATCTCTCTTGTTTTATTCAACGCCTAGTTTCAAAGCGCTCAGGTAATCGGGTCGAATAATATATATAAGAAAAAGTGTGCTGGGTGTGTGTTACCGTCATTGGAACCTAACTAAACATTGGCTGATCATGCGTGGCTTCAGTGGATTGTGATTAGATTTCAGGGGCCAAAGATATAGAGGAGGACAAATAAATCTCACCCCCAAGTCAACCTCTCTCTCTCTCTCCCCCCACTTTGTCTGAGTGTTGGGGAGCAGTCCTAGTTTTTCAACCCTCCCTCCCTCCTTCCCTGTACATTTGCAAGCTTTTTTAGACCCACAGTCGAAAATACACACACACACACACACACAATAAGTTATTATTTTATATCAGCTATTATTTTAACGAGTCCAGATATTGTCCAGATTCAAAGAGAGAGCTGACCTGGTTATATCACCTTCCTTCTTACCCCCCCCCCCCCCCCCCCCTCCTCCCACACTCCCTGCCCTCCACCCCCACCCTGATCCCAACCACACCCCATCCCATTTCCCCACCATCACCACCACGCTCGAGTGCGAATCCTTGACCGTCCAGCATCTTGGACGTCCTCCCGACGTGGAAACGCCAGCCAAATATAATCTGTTGTGGTTCCATTAACCGCCCCACCTCTATACCCACCCCTACTGCCCAGCGGTCGATATCAAGATCCATCCGAAGACCTTATTGATTCCCCCCCAACCCACCCCCCCCCCTTGCCCCCCCCCCCCCCCCCCCCCCCCCCCCCCGAACGCCTTGAGACGTCTCGACGAACCGATCAGGCGCTATTGTCAAATGCACGGGTTATTATCGTTCTTGTTGCCGTTCCAAATACAGAGCGGTCCCCAAGTCTTTTGATCGGTTGTTTTTCCTCTTGTTAATCGGTTCGACTAGAGATCGATCTTCCCGGTCATTGACACTTCCCGCACCACCACCCACACACACACACACACACACACGCACACTCTTCCGCCCTCACCAGCCAGAGGTGAAAGTTTACACTTAAATATTATTTATACGAGTCGAGAGAGTTAAGTAAAGAGGGGAAGAGTTTGGAGTTCGAATATTGTAAACCTCGTCTGTGGGCGTGAAAAGTTTTTTTTGTTCAATTTGTCGCTGCTCGATCGCCCTGAAAAACGGCTTTGCATTTTTTCCCCTCTTTTCTTTTTCATTAACCGCAGGACAGAAATTATTATTATTATATATGTGTCCTTGTTTGCGAGAGAGGGAGGGAGGGAGGGAGGGGGAGAGCTGATCCTCACCCACTGACGGAGTCATTGAAAACTCCCCCGGAGTTTGTGTGATTGACGTTTACGATTTTGGTTTCCCCCCATGGATAGATTTCACTCCCGAAGAAATTAGCTCCAATCCACTCAGCGGGTCTTGAGCTGTAGCCGTCATGGCAACAGTCGAGACACTTGCCAGGGTCTCAAATGGTTATTTGACAGGAAGAGAGAGAGAGAGAGAGAGAGAGAGGAAGGGAAAAGAGAGAGAGCGCATGAGAGAGAGAGAGAGAGAGAATTACCACTTAAGCTGCAAAAGCAGTAATTACAGTATTGCGTAGCTGCTCTTGACACAGCCTCCCTCGCTCAGTCTGTGCCTCCTGGTCGGGTGGAGCCGGGAACAAGAATAACAATACTTTCTGCCGCAAATGTACAGTCCAGTCACTTTACGGTGCACTCTTGTCGACACTTTGAGGCGTCCCAGGAGACGTGGAAAAATCCCTGCATCAAAATGCAAGGCTTGTTAGGATTATTATTATTATTATTACTACTTATTCCTCGCGTTTTCAAGACGGCACCTTTCGCTCTGCGAGACCGTCTCACATCGGATTTTATTTGCTGCCGAGTGCGTATTTTGTAGGCGAAACGCGGCAGCTGAGTTTCCCCGCAGCAAACGCCCCCAAGGACAGCTTTGAAACGCACAAAACGCAATTGTTTTGGGTGGTGGAAATTGGTGGCCAGGATTCTGGGTGTAACTCCTTTGAATCGAGACTCTGAGACACGGAACTGGTAGCTTGTAAGACTTTTTTCTAAATTTCTATCTCGTGTGTCTTTTCGAGACAAGCATAAGAGGAAAGTTGAAAATTGACTTTCTTCGAAAACTCACACATACTTGTCTTGACTCTCACTTCCCCTCCTCCTCACCAGCGGTCTCTTCCTCCCACCCTCCCCCTCCAACCCCCCCACCCTCCCCTCTCACCCCCCCCCCCCCACCCTCTCCCCTTCCCCCCCACCCTCTCCCCTTCCCCCCCAACCCACAACACATACAAAAAAAAATCTTGTGTTTTAAGTTAAAGGGATTCCCAAATTGGTCTCTTAAAGTGGGTCGGTTTGTATGTGGTGCGTGCCATTCACAGCCCGGCTTTTTAGAAAAGGGTCATTTTGTTTAGTTGGTGTAACCTAGATAAGACCTTGTTTTTAAACTGTAGGTTGGACGTGCGATAGGTCGTCGGTGGTGGGGTCAGCCATGGGGTAAAAGTTTTTAATAATGATATAATAATCCTTGCATTTTGATATAGCGCTTTTCACATCTTATCGACGTCTCAAAGCGCTTCGCAGAATATATTGTAAAGTGAATTGACTGTATATTTGTGGGCGAAATGCGGCAACCGATTGCGCACAGCAGCGTCCCCCACAAACAGTCGTGGATTGAAATGACCAATTTTATTATTGTGGTTTTTTTTGAGGTATTATTATTAGGCGTGTGTGTGGAGTAACGAAACTTGTCCAAGGTTTCGTCCTGACCTGCCTGGATTTGAACACAGGTCTCACGCTTGTAAGGCGAGCGCTCTAACCACTGAGCTACAGGAGTTTCATAATGTATTCCTCGTTTTAAGGTCGCAACATGGGGACAGGCTGACAAATCCTGCTGCAAACTTGGTCTCTTTGATTCTGTCTGCGTTTCTTGATGCAAAATAAAACTTTGCAGCTCGTTTCTTCATTGGGATGGCAATGTGTGTTTTGAGTCTTGTTACACCTGTGTCCCATTTCGCTCCCGTCCCTTCACTCCTGTAACTTGGTATTCAAACGTCCAGCATTATGGAGTCCTGCAGCTCAGTGGTTAGAGCACTTGCCTTGCAAGCAAAGAGAGCCGAGTTCGATTCCCGCAGGTCAGGGCGGGTGAAATCTTGGGCAAGTTTCCTTACTCCGCACGCCTGATAATAATCTCTCGAAAAACAGATATGACTAATAATAAATTGGTCATTTCAATCCACCACTGTTTGTGGGGACTGTTTACTGCTTTGTGCCATTGGTTGACGTGTTTCGCCCACAACTATACAGTCAATCACTTTACAGTACATTCTGTGAAGCACTTTGAGACGTCTCTAGACGTGAAAAGCCGCTATATTAAATGTGAGGATTATTACAGTTTGCTGGTGGGAGTTGGGGTGGGGGGTGGTGGTGGGAGGGGTGCGTGGTTGGGAGGGGAGTGAAAAGCTTTTGAATCAGGTGAGGAAACCAGATAGGTAGGTGGTATCTGCAAAGGAATCAATCTGGAGGGGTTATAGAGGGGGGAAAGAGCAAGTAAATAGGACTCAATGGAACGCTCTTTCAAAGAGCTAGCACTGACACCATGGGCTGAATGGCCGTCTGTGCTGAGAATTTCTATGGTTCACTGTGACCTGGTTTACATACAAGTGATGTAATGTGTTTGCGATGTGATATCTCTGCGTTAAATGTTTGGAAAACAAGTTTTAAAAAAAGGTTTTACTGTGTTTTTCCTCCCCCCCCCCCACCCTTTTAAGGCTTTTAATTCTGCGTTATTTTGATAATCCTTCCAATACAGACCTTCCGAAAGTTCACAGCAAAATATTACTCTGCCTCATAATCCCTCCAAACCCCTCTCCCCTTCCCACACAATCATGAAATTGGTCATTTCCAATCCACGACTGTTTGTGTGGGGGACGCTGCTGTGCACAATTGGCTGCCGCGTTTCGCCCAGAAATATATACAGTCAATTCACTTTACAGTATATTCTGCGAAGCGTTTTGAGACATCTATAAGATGTGAAAAGCGCTATATCAAATGCGAGGATTATTATTATTAGTATTATTATTTTTATTTATTATTTTACCAAACTCACAGAAGCTTCTTCCCCAGGGAATAGGTAGCACTGAAAATCTTGGGGTGGAATTTCGCAAGGTTTCATAACACATGCTTGTGATAAACCATCACTGGCGGCGCACTATGAAAGGTCGCCATTATAACTTAAGAGAATGGTATATCTCAACCGTTGAAGCTTGGCAGGAGGGAAACTCATAAAAATGCTAGAGATTTAAAGGGTTACATTATAAAGCTGATCTGGATTATCCTGGGATGAATATTTTTCACATACGACCTTTTCTGACTTATGTGAAGTCAGAGAAGGAATAACATTCGAATACATTGCACATCGGTTCCTGTAAAGCAGCCCACGTTTCGTGTGTGTGTGTGTGTGTGTGCATCTGCACAGCTTGACAGTAAACATGATGTCACTTCAATCTACTACATTTGTGGGACACTTTTTGTGTGCAATTGGCTGCCACGTTTCACCCACAAAATCTACAGTCGATGCACTTGACAGTATATTCTATGAAGTGGTTTGAGACGTCTCGAAGACTTTATCGAAAGCAGGGATTATTATTATTATATTACAGTAAGACAACACCAAAAATTCAGTGAGCGCTGTTTGATAAATCCAGTTTCATCACTAGGATCAAATGGTGATCAGTTCCTTGAGGAAAACTTTGAAGAAAACCTTTCACTTTCAATCTGATGCAGTGTGATCTCGCGGCCGTTGACTGCAGCTTAATTCATTCGAGACACGACGTTGGGGGAATGGGCTTCTATTAACAATAATCTTTGCATCCAATATAGTGCTTTATCACATCGAAATAACTCAACAACAATTGCTGTTGAGTTTACTGTGTGTGTGTGTGTTCATGTCTAAACTGGAGGATTGATTGCCAGGGATTTGGGAGAGAAAACTCTCTTTCTCTTTTCGAGTGAAGTGTACCCTTTTTTTGCACCAAAAGTGCACACATTGCGAAAGTTTCACACCAGAGACTTGGCGAAGCTCGAAGGAAGTTGCTTACTCAAAACATTCACATCATCTCTGGTTGTGGCTCGAGTATATTTATCTCTTTTCCTTCACAGAAAGCGAACTTCCGCCCATGTTATGCAGGCAAATCGATAGCCTTGCATATAACAACAGGGATCATTCTTACATTTTATACACAGTGTTACTTTACTATTGCGCCGACTCTGAAAGAAATTCATCGAACTTTTCACTGTGAGGTGTAGTGACTTGTGCAGCAGCCTGTTTGTAATAATACTAATAATAATCCTTGAATTTGTTACTGTATAGCGCTTTTCACGTCTTCTAGACGTTTCAAAATGCGCTTTACAGAATATACTTTATTCTGTATATTCTTTATTTACAAAGTAAATTGACTGTATTTGTGTGAGAGCGTAATATAATAATCCCTGCTTTCGATAAAGTCTTCGAGACGTCTCAAAGCACTTCATAGAATATACTGTCAAGTGCATCGACTGTAGATTTTGTGGGTGAAACGTGGCAGCCAATTGCGCACAGCAGCGTCTCCCACAAACAGCCGTGGATTGAAAAATGACCAATTTTTGTCGTATGCATAGCGACCTCAATATCAGGACTTGTGGAGGGAAATGCACAGAGGTTTGCTCCTAAATGTGCCTTTTAACTGCTTCCTGTGCGTGAATTGACAGTATGTGTGAGTTTAGCAACAAGGTTCTCGATTGTGAGCTGAGCATTTGTTCCTCATTCAAAAATGTGTTAGAATAATAATAATATAATAATGATCCTTGTGTTTGATACAGTGCCTTGCATTGTCGTTATGTCTCAAAAGCGCTTTGCTGGATAATAATAGTAATAATAATAATCCTTACATTTCATCTCATTACATTGTGGAGACATAACCTACTGTATACTGTGAAGTGGTGTCCAGCGATATATCGGTTATTCACGCCGATATTGGAAATTCAAATATATCGGTATATCGTGTCTGGCAATATATTGGTTAGATTGGTTATATTGGTATAATGCGGACTTTTTCAACTTACCCTGTCGGTATCCGAATGCGAGCGCACCCCCGAATTCACGCTCACCTCTGAATGCGCACGCACCTCTGAATGCGCAGGAGAAAAAAAACCTCGATATTGATATATCGGTATATGTCGATATGGGCAAACTGATATATCGATATCGGAAAATTTTCATATCGACGGACCCTACTGTGAAGTGAATTGACTGTATTTTGTGGGCGAAACGCGACAGTGTGAGTTGAGTGGATTGAGAGCCAAATAATAATAATCATAATAATAATCCTTGCATTTGATATAGCAGCTTTTCACATCTTCTAGACGTCTCGAAGCGCTTCACACGATACACTGTAAAGTGAATTGACTGTATATTTGTGGGGCGAAAACGCGGCGGCCGATTGCGCACAGTTAGTGTCCCCCTCCCTCCCCCCCACACACACACACACAAACGGTGGGTGGGTGTCGCTCACAGATTCAGGTTAAAGGTGCCAATTAATATAGGCCAAAAGGTCAAAGATTTCAGGATATCGCTGATCTCAGCCAGGGTAGCAGCTGGGATCCTTCACTCAGGCAGTGCAGAGGAACATCAGACAGGTTTGGCCGCCCTGAACACGAACCAGAGACAGTCCCCCCTCCCCACCTCAACCAATCTCCTCACCTCCCCGATTGCTCTCCATCTAATTTCATACTCAAGAGATCATTTTTTTGGTGGGGGGGAGAGGGCTTGGACATCAAAGGTCAGTGGACGTCATGTAAAAATATGGTTATTTAATCCACAACTGCAGTGTGGGACGCTGCACACGATTAATTGGCTGCCGTTTTCATCCACAAGGTACGCAGTGCGAATCGTCCGCAAATCGCTTTTCACAACGACATGGAAAAGGGTGGCGCTATATTAAAACGCAAGCATTATTATCGTTAAAGCAGTATTAATCAGATACTAGTAATAATGTATGTCAACTTAGCGCACTCACTGTCCCTGGTTAGCACGTAACTTGGCAATGACTTGGTTGAAGTTGTACCTTTTGTGTTGCATTCAGGAGCTGACAGCGGAGGTGGGTGGGTGGGTGGTGGCTTGTGGGAGGACGTGAGCATTCAGTAAAGGTGCCAGCCTGCCTACATATGTATAGTCTGTCCTCGGTTTATTGAACTGATTTTAGTCGGTGTAAAGTGTCTCTGTGCTGCCCCAGCCCTATTGTTCCACATTCTAGTGACTGGTAGACACTCTCCTTCCCCCCAACTTCTCACCCTCCCAATCCCCCCCCAACCTCTCACCCTCCCAATCCCCCCCAACCTCTCACCCTCCCAATCCCCCCCAACCACTCACCCTCCAATCCCCCGTGTTGTAAAGTGAAATAAGCTATGAGGGCTTGAACCATTGCTGTAAATGTCAAGCGTGCGATTTGATTAGAGAATCTCCCTGGACAGCAGTAAGAGCTGGTGGGATTCGAAACACAGGTCTCACGCTAGTAAGGCGAGTGCTCTAACCACTGAGCTACAGGGACTCCCAAAAACTTGTCAACTTGTCTTAGGAACTGGAGGAGGCCATTAAGCCTATCAACCAGTCACGAGGACCAAGGTATCATCCCACTCATCTCCTGTTAATCCTACAAGCCAAAGCCCTAACTAACCCCAGCTGGACAAGCAGTGTGAATGCTTGCCAGACAGTGCTACATCAATGGCAAGCATTGCAATTTTAACTGGTTAACCTCTCACAGTTATCCATTCCACAGCCCAAGCCTTGGCTCTTGCCAACCTGCGCCTACTACTCTCGGGGATTAAGTAAGCGGATTGTGTCCCTCCAGGGAGAGAGACTGCGAATCCCATTCCAACAATTTATCTCTGGGGTTTCCCTGTGTAGTTGGGAATGCCTGGTTTGGGTAGTCTTAAGCACTGTGATGGGTTTGTGCATGTGTCAGTGCTGTCGGGCTTATTAACCCCATTTCCTTTGACTTCCCGAGTATCTCTTTTTCATCTCCTTTTTTAATTACCGTCGAGCACCTTGAGGCGTTTGACCTCCCTGAAGGGAGAAGCAAAGGTTTAGGTGGAAAGACCTCTTGATTCAGCGTCCATTGTGAAGTCCTGGGACTCCATAAGGCTTTAGGAGGCGAAGGAAGGGAGTGTTTACCAACTGTTTTGTTTGCTCAACACCTGAGTTGCAGACAGGCAGGCTGACCAGCTGTTTGCCTCGCTTTCCTCCACCTCCAACCCCCCCCCCCCCCCCCCCCTCCCTTGGCTTCAAAGCATCTGTCGTTGGACAGACAGTGGAGGGATGGAGGTGGTAGGGGGTGTGGGTGGAGGGGGTGGGGATTAAATGCCAGTGTAATCAATGTTTATACTTTACTGCTGTGTAATAACACTGATAACAACAGTGGCATATGGCCGTTGTGCTGATAAATACAGTCAGTCCAAACGTGTTTATTGGCCAGTGGTCTGCGCGCTGTAGATGGCTTTGATGGGAAGCTGCTACTTAGTGCACTTTAAACATTTATGGCGCTATGTTGTTTTGCTAGCCTGATGCTTTTTATGAACTAGTGGTATGCGCCTATTAAACTTTTATTAGCAGATCAACACAGTCGGCACGCAAAGACACACAGCCTCCTTTGTACCCTCGCTTCACTCACCTCGCTGTGCCGTGCCACCGTCTCCCTTCAGTCCCGGATGCATTTTGGGAAGGGGACCCTCTCCTGTGCGGCTGGCGTTCGAAAGTGTTTCCGTTCCTTTGCGGCACCGGCCGAGCGTCTATGACACAGTGTAATTATCCTTGTATTTGAGGCAGGGATTTTCACGTC
Organism: Hydrolagus colliei; assembly: GCA_035084275.1. NCBI lineage: Eukaryota > Metazoa > Chordata > Chondrichthyes > Chimaeriformes > Chimaeridae > Hydrolagus > Hydrolagus colliei. The sequence continues at coordinate 3,433,383 of CM068756.1, read as the reverse complement.
TTCTTGCGACAGACGTCTCAAAAGCGCTTCACGGAATACGCTGTAAAAAAATGAATTGATCGACTGGATATTTGCGGGCCAAAACGCGGCAGCCGATTGCGCTCAGCTGTGTGTGTGTGTATGTGTGTCCCCCCCCACAAACAGTCGTGGATTGAAATGGACCAATTTTATTACTGTGTTTCTTTGAGGAACGCTGGCAGAATGAGATGCTGGTGTGTACGTATTTTGTGTGCCATTTTCCGGGCAACCAGGGTCCAACAAACAGTGGTGAAACGAAACTGCGATCGATCAGGATGATGGTTGGTCGAGGAATAGGTGGGGAAACCGCCTTGTTTTGAACGGGTCTTTGGAAATGATATGAATGAATGAATGAATGAATGAATGAATGAATGAATGAATGAATGAATTAGTAATAATAATAATAATCATTTTCTGATGTGCTCTTGGAACAGATGAGAGCTGGGTTTTCACGTATCATGAAGGTGGAGCACCTGTAGCTCAGTGGTTAGGGCACTCGCTTTACAAACGTGAGACCCGTGTTCGAATCCAGGCAGGTCAGGGCGGAACGTCGAAAAAAAAAACCACAATGATAAAATCGGTCATTTCAACCCACAGCTGTTTGTGGGAGACGCTGCTGTGCGCAATTGGCTGCCGCGTTTCACCCACAAACATATACAGTCAATTCACGTGACAGTACATTCTGTGAAGCGCTTTAAGACGTCGATAAGATGTGAAAACCCGCTATATCAAATGCAAGGATTATTATTATCATCATCCAAAGGACGGCTTTTCTGAGGGCTCTCTCTGTCTCTCTGTCTCTCTCTCTCTCTCTAACTCCAACACTCCGCGGGAGTGATGCCAATTAAAAACAGGTTGGCTGGTCAAGTATCGACAGAGTGTCTGCGTGTGTGTGTGTTGTAGCGCGCGGTTTTGCCCCCGCCCCCTCCTCTTCCCCTCCCCAGGTGTTAGTTAACTGATGGAAAGTTAATAGAACCGGCACCTTTGTTTTGTTTTTAATGCGCTCCGGACAGGAACAGGAAACCCATCCCGGCTGTCTATTCCTGCCCGAATGGCATCCATCTCCTTTGCCTCAAATGTTGTGAGGTTTTACGTTTAATACATAATTGATTCATCTTTTGAAGGCTCTGTGGTTGGTCCCGCAGCATTCCCCCCTCTCTCTCTTTAATAATCCTTGCATTTGATAGAGCGCTTTTCACATCTTATCGACGTCCCAGAGCGCTTCACAGAATATACTGTAAAGTGAATTGACTGTATATTTGTGGGCGAATCGCGGCAGCCAATTGCGCACAGCAAGTGTCCCACACACAGTCGTGGATTGAAATGACCAATTTTATTCTTTCTTCTCTCTCTCGCTCACTCTCTCTCTCTCTTTCCGTGTCTCCCTCCATACCCCCCTCACCAACCCTGCCCTCCCCACCCACCTCCCTCCCCCTACTTATGTCATTCAATTGCGATGAGCTCACGATCGCACGCCGACAAGCAAACACTTGACAACCTTAAAAGCTGAGCGTAAAACTCAATTCATTTTTTCTTCTTCCGGGGAAGCGGGCTAAATATACAGTGAATTTAAAAATACTGTAACTCCCTTCGCACACCGAAAAATGTACCAGGGACGGGAAGGAATCCCCCCCCCACCCCAAATATATAATAATAACGGTTTGAAAACCAATCCTACCCTCAGAACAACAAATCCCTTCTCTGGATCTGATTAGTGTGCTGCAACTCGAGGCAGTTTGTGTTCAGTTGAAAGTACATTAGCATCAGACGCAACGATTTCCAGACTGAACCTCTTCCTCTCTCTAATCCAGTAATGGTATGCCGTTCGCCTCTGCAGTCTGGTTTATCTTCGGGTGACTCCATTTAGCAAACCTCCCCCTCCCCCACCTCCCTCCCTCCCTCCCTGCCTCCCTCCCTGCCTCCTCCCATCACCATCCCACCCCCGGATATATGTGGTCTAGAAAGCGTCGAGATTGAATGTGAGAAATCCGTGGCTTTGGCTTGCTGACGACAACAGTGTTGATTCTCTGTCTCTCTCACTCGCTGTCTTCCGCTCGCTCTGCCAGTTGACCTCCATCCCTTCCTTCCCTTTCTTAAACTGTGCCTGCCGTCGACCAGCCTTGATACCAACCAACCAACCAACCAACTAACTCACTACAAAATATAAAATACTATAGATGCTGGGAATCTGAAACAAAAACAGAAGTTCTGACGAAGGGTCGTAGACCCGAAACGTTGACTCTTTTTCTTTTCTCCATGGATGCTGCCTGACCTGCTGAGTTTCCCCAGCAACTTCCGTTAACTAACTCACTAACTCAGTAACTAACGGTGGGGTAGGGGTGGGTGGGATGGGAGTGAATGGCATCTGCAGACTTGAGTGGGTTTTGTTGACAATGTGGTAATGTGTTGCAACCCAATCCCTCAATCAATGACTCGGGGAAACACTGGGAAGTTTGACCTTGTGTGTCAACTCTCTCCGTCCCACAAACGGTGGTGGATTGAGTGAACCACAATCGAATTCCTATTTACTGCTTGGTAAACAAAGGTGTGTCTGTGTGTGTGTGTGTGTGGAGAGTAAGGAAACTTGCCCACGGTTTCGCCCTGACCGGGAATCGAATCCAGGTACTTGCACACTTGCTAGGCCAGCGCTCTTAACCACGAACGCTCTTAACCACAGGCCTCCAATCACTTGACGCCAGTCGTTGGCTCCCTCCCCCTGCTTCAGATAGAATCAGTCAGCTCAGCACAGGCCATCAGGCTTGTCATTATAACAGCAGGCAAGTCGACTGCTGTGTGTCTCACTCGTCTGGTAGTAATGTGCGCCACATATGCGTCCTGCATGTTCCACCTGGCAATATTCTCACTCACTCTTGTCTTCCTCGGGTACCAACATCACTGCTTCTCCCTTAAACCTCTCTCTCCCCCTCCTTAGTCTTTCTCCCTTTCCTCTCTACTTACTCCCCTCAAACCACCACCCCTCCCCCCGACCATTCCCCCCCTTACACCCTCCCTCCCCACAATCCTTCCACGTTCAAACTCACAAGCACAAGAGGCGTAACTCACAGTGAAAGGTTTGGCTCAGGGAGAGACCCTTTTAAAAGCGCGATGATGTATTTCCGCCCAGCCCTGGACTGCACAGCCTGTTCTAAGCAAAATTTCTGAATCGGATCGTAAAAAAAAAATGGAATGAATTAGAAACGGAACAGGCGGGCAAATGACCCGATAATATATATTATGTATATATATTTTAATATATATTTTTAAAATTATTGTATTGAATTTTTTTTGGGAGGGGGGGGGGGGGGGGGGGGGGGCGGGGGAGGCGATCCAGTGAATCCGCCCGCGAAAGCGTCAACAACAACAACAACAATTTACATTTATAGAGCGCCTTTCACGTCGGGGAGGACGTCCCAAGGCGCTGAACAGGAGCTCGCATTCGGCAGCCGGTCGGTGGAGTGAGGGTACAAAGGATGAGCAGTGAGCGGGTCCCATCGATTGCTGGCAGATGGGTTTTATTATTATTAGGAAAATCAAAATACAAGCAGGAAGTTTACAGTTTGCCAGTGTTAATTTCGCGCGGAAAAAAAAAAACAACAACCCAGAGATAAACCCTGCTGGTAGCCTGGTACCATCTGCGAGCTCGTAAAAGCACATTAGAGTTTGAATTGATTGCGAGTCTCTCTGTTGCTCTGCCGTGAGTTTGTAAACCTGAAGCGAGAGTCGGGTGGGTGAAAGTGCACGATAAAAGACACACCTCGCACACAGCCTCGGTGTCCAGCGTGATTGCCAGAGAGACCCCACCCCCCCCCACCTGCCCGCCCCCCCACCCGCCCGCCCCCTCACCCATGTCCATCGTCGGAAATAACCAACGATATGAACACGACACGGTGCGGACATTGCGCTGCTCCTATTTCTTTCTTTCCTCACAGGTTGCGTTAGCGGTTAGAGCGCTCGCCTCGCTACTGAGGGGAGGGACCCAGGTTCGATTCCCGAGGCCAGGCAAAAATCTTCCAGTCGAGTTTCCTTACATACGCCGCGCGCCTCTCGTTTACCCTGGTCGCTGGTCGAGTTGGCGGATCGCTTTCCGGGTCGGTAATAATCCCTTAAAAAATATATATATATAACGATAATTTGGTCACGGTCAATCAGAGACATCTGTGTATCTACGTTTCACTCAAAAAATAATTCCGCTACAGTATAATCTGTGAAGCGCTTTGAGTACCTAACGCACCTAGCATCCGTACCTCAAACGCCCCCCCCAACCCCCCACTCACCACCACACACCCCTTCCCTTAAGAGGATAAATAAAACACTTTTGTTTAAACATCAGTGAAAATCACACTCATTGTAAACAGTTCTCTGTTCCTTTTATACACACACACACACACACACACACACAGGATAGGAGTGCATTGTAGCGTAATCCCACAGTGCAGTGAACTGCCTGCATTGAGCACTTACAATGATTTATTATTGAGTCTACTATGTATCGGGTCAGACAGACCCCCCCCCAAATAATCAATGGAGAGATTACCAGAGACATGTGGGTTGATCTGCGGACGGCCTTTTAACATCCCTGGTTGATTTGTAGTCTATACGTTTTAATGGCTCTGCAGCTGCCCTCTTGCAGTGTGCGAAAGGCTCTTGTTTCTCGCGTAAACTCCCCACTACCCACCCCCCACCACTTGCTCTCTCTCCCCCCCCCCCCACCCCACCACTTTGCTCTAACCTTCCTTGATCTCTTCCCTCCTGCTCTCTTCCCTCCTGCTCTCCCCCCCACTAATCGTCCCACCCCACCTTGTGTGTGTGTGTGTGTGTGTGTGCCCCCTCCGCTTCCCCACCCCAGCCCCCGCTCCACCCTCCCCACCCCAGCCCCCGCTACTCTACCCTCCCGCTCGCTCCTATCATTGGTGGCTTTGCTCCCCCGCGGCGCCTCTGTGTGAGGCTGACAGCAGTGCGCGGATCAGGGTGAAGGTATGATAATTGATGTCCCTGCTAACAGCACACTATGGCGGGTCAGCCATCCCTAGTGTTTTTTTTCCCTAGGCTTGCGATGTGGGGGGTGGAGTGAGGTGCGGAAAGGGGGGGGGGGGGGGGGGGGGGGAAGTGCGGGGGAACTCCTGGGTTCCGTGACCCGTTCACTGACAGCTCATCTGTGCACTAAAATTTAATTGCTCTGCTCTGCCCAATTTGCATAATCCACATAATCACACTGATTTTAATTGCCCACAACTCCACCAAGATCATGTGGTTAAGTGGTAAATCATAATTAGATAAATAATTGCTTTGGCCATAGCAAAGCTGCTTTGTTGCACCCGCCATCTGCTGGGCAGTTTCATTTACTAGGGAACAATACACCTTCCGAAGGCAGATCATGGGAGCTTATCTGCAGAGAGAAGGCTGTGCTTCTCCTGGATGCCTGGCTTGAACGGCCAATGTCTGTGGAATGTTTCCTGATCTTGGCACGCTAGCCATTCATCTGTGGGAGATCATTCCCCAGCTCTAATAATAACAACAGCAATAATATTCATAATAATAACAATAATCCTTGCATTTCGCCCACAAGTATACGGTCGACTTTCCTGCTCTCCTTCCCCCTGCCCCGAACCCTCCGCTTGACATCTTTTTCCCCCCGTTTCCCTTAATCCCGCTTCCACGACTGTTTGTGGAATGCTGCTGTGTGCAATTTGGCTGCCGCATTTCGCCCACAAATATACAGTCAATTTTTCCTACTCTTTTTCGTCCTGCCCCGACCCCTTCCCCCCTCTACACTTGTCCCTACCTGACTGTACAGCGCCTTGGGACGTCCTCTCGACGTGAAAGGCGCTATATAAATGTAAGTATTGATTGAGTAAGTATTTTTGATCTGGCGGCTTTTCACATCTTATCAACGTCTCAAAGCGCTTCACTGAATGTGAAGCGCTTTGAGACCCGTAAATATACAGTCAAATGAATTGACTGTATATTTACGGGTGAAACACGGCAGCCAATTGCACACTGCAGTGTCCCCCACAAACAGTCATGGATTGAAATGAACAATTTTATTATCGTGTTGTTTTTTGGAGGGATTATTATTAGGCGTGTTTCGACCTGACCTCCCTGGATTCGAACACAGGTCTCATGGTTGTAAGGCGAGCGCTCTAACCACCGAGCCTATGGCGGGAATATTTGACTTCTTTTGCTTCTCACTCACGAGCTCCCTTTGCCTCCTACTCTCCCTCCTCACCTCTCCCTGCTCGTGTCAACTCACCGCCCCCACCCCCCCCTCCCAACCCCCTCTGGGATTTGCCCGAAATTAAAACAACAAATTCTAGCCCAAAGTCGAATGAAATGCAGATCCAAAAGTAGCCAGATATTACATGTCGCTTCCTCTACCGGCTAGGAGAATGACCAGTTTAGGTTTGGTGCTTTCTGAATGTGTGTAAGAAAAAGTCACTTCAAAGGAAAAGTAATAATATTTGCGGGTTTAAATGAAAGCATTTTGCCTACAAATACGCAGTCAATTAATTGACTTTACAGACATTCTGCAAAGCGCTTTTGAGATGTCTTATGTGTGAGAAGTCACATTTATCAATGAACTGATAAGGCACTGTATCAAATGCAAGGATTATTATTGTTTTACACATTCAGAAATTAACCTCTGATTGCCCTTTCAATTACCCCCCTCACAACCCGATAATATTTTTTAGTGTGTGAAGTGTGGGTGATGAAATCACCAGTCTTACCATTGCTTCTTGTTAACCAGACATCCTGAGTGCAATGTGTGCGTGTGAATGTCGGGATCAAAGCTTCGCTTTAACCTGTTGCTGTGCTGTAACCTATAATAAGCAGATAGGAAATAGCACAATTTCTTCCTTAGTGTTTTTGTTGAATTTAGACTCTCTCTCTATTATTAATGTTTTGGTGTTTATCGAGTGAGGGAGGGTGTGGGGGTGGAAGGAATTACAGTTGTCACCTGGTATCCACAGCACACCGACACTATAAAGTGGTGTTGGTGTTGGCAGGGGTGCGGGTTGGGGGTGGGTGGAGAGAGTAGGGAGAGTCAAAAGAACAGCAATCAGAAACGAGACTCCCTGGCTCATTCATCTCCTCTGTCACTGCCCCAGCCCACTGGGACCTTACTTTACCATCTGAGCTCTCGCTCCCTCTTCATTAGGGTCTCCCCACTGATGGATGGAGAGTAAATTAATGAGGTGTGCGCTTGTTCCAGATGTGAGAACTTGCCGAAGGTTAGGGCTCGTGAAACTTAATGATGAGATTAACTGTTTGGATTGAAACCCGGTGTCGCAACGCGGAGCGGAGCCTGGTGAGAAAATAAATTATATAATAACATATAATAATAATCCTCGCATTTTTGATCTAGCAGCTTTTCACATCTTATTGACGTCTCAAAGCGCTTCGCAGAATATACTGTAAAGTAAATTGACTGTATATTTGTCAAAACACGAAACGCGGTAGCCAATTGCGCACAGTAGCGTCTCCCACAAACAGTCGTGGATTGAAATTACCAATTTTATTATTGTGGTTTTTTTTGGAGGGATTATTATTAGGCGCGCGCGTGTGTGTGAAGAAAGGAAACTGCCTAAGCTTTCACCCTGACCTGCCTGATTCGAACACAGGTCTCATGCTTGTAAGGTGAGTGCTCTAACCAGTGAGCTACAAGAGGGGGTCAGGAGAGGCTGTAATGGTTTGAGATGACAGGGGGTTGCTTTGAGTGCCCGAATTCTTGTCCAAACACTTACAGAGTTTACTTTAGGAGGAGAGAACTTTCTACTTGCTCGGTTTGCAGATGATATCGGGCTTTGTTTTTTTGTTGGCACATGACACACAAACAGTGCTCAAAACAGCCTGTGTGTCAGCCTGGCTCAGTTGGGAGCACTCTCTCGCCTCTGAGTCAGAGGATTATGAGTTCAAATCTCACGTCGGGGACTCTGAACGCACAGTCCAGGCCGAGGCTCCAGTGAGATGCTAAACTGAAATGCCGTCTGTGCCCGCTCAGGTGAATGTTCAAGATCCCATGGCGCACTGTGTGTGTGTGTGTGTGTGTGTGTGTCTCTTCCCAAATTGGCTGCGGCGTTCACTTACACAGTTACTGCATTTTGCACTATCGAAGCACTTTGAAGACATCGTTCGAATCCAGGCAGGTCAGGGCGAAAGTTTCCTTACTCCACACACACACGCCTAATAATAATAATCCTTCCACAAAAACCACAATAATAAAATTGGTCATTTCAATCCATGGCCTTTTGTGGGGGACGCTGCTGTGCATAATTGCCTGCAGCATTTCGCCCACGAATATAAACAGTCAATTCGCTTAACAGTATATTATGTGAAGCGCTTTCAGACGTCGAAAAGATGTCAAAAGCGCTATATCAGATGCAAGGATTATTATTATTATTATCCTCCTGATGCGAAAGATGCTGTACCAAATGGAAGGATTGTTGTCGGAAAGGATTTTGGTTGCGAATGGAAATTGGCCGTGTGTGGGTGGGTGGGTGGGGCGGGGGATGGGGGGGTATTGGAGCCATCCGATTAACTGAACCAAAGCAATAATGATAGTCTTTGTTAAAGAATATATAACCTATAACAATAGAGCATGTATAACGGCAGTGTATCTCAAAGCGCTGAAAGGGGAAATAGTTGTGAGTTTGTGTGGGTCAAACGGAGCCACCAGTAGTTGAGCGGAGGAGCGCTGTCCTACAAACAGACACTGGGATCTCGGGATTCTAACACTTTCTCTTGAAGGACAGTAGCTTCCAAACGGGTGGGTAGGACTGCGGGCTCAAAAAGTACAGCCGTGTGCGCAAACATTAAGGAGGCGAACGAACTCCTTTGGGAGAAGAGGAGGGAAAAATTGGAGAGTGGAGAGGAGAGACGTTGGGAGCTCCCTCAGAACACAATTGGAAAGGACAGGGTTGGTGCCTCGGGTTTTTATATTCTGTTCCACGGCCCGGGTCGTTGTGGTCGACAAGGAAACAGAAACTTCTGGAAAAGCCTTTGGGAGTGAAAGCCACCATCCCCCCCACCCACTTCCCATATCATCACCGGTCTCTTGACTGGCATCCAAGTTGACTGCACCCTGGGGGGGTGGGATCGGGGGTGGCGGGAGGAGGAGGGGGGGGGGGGGTTGTGGGGGAAGAAGTGGCCAGGGAAACAAATCGTAACTTTGTTTAGCAACAATGAGGGCGATTTATTAAAAAACAAATTGTGTGCATTCAGCGAGTGGCTCGTCCAACAATGGGCCAGTGTTCCCCCAGAGTGCCCTATGACATGTCTCGCGCAGTTTTTATACCCTGCTCGCTCGCGGCCAGCAGCCCTGACTGACACACGGGGCGGGGGGCGGGGGGCGGGGGGCGGGGGTGAGCAAAGAGGTTGTGAGAAATGGTTGGAAGGTTATCTGCTGGGACGCTGAGGATCGCTCGCACCAAACCCTCCAGAGGTAAAGGAGCAAGTTTTGCGACGCTCGCTCGCTCGCTCGCCTCTGGTCTCTCTCTCTCTTCTCTCTCATCACCTACCTCAGCTCCCGACACCGCAGAACCGCACAGCTGCGGTGAACGCCAGGTGTGTTTCTCCAAACGCCCGCCGACTTTTTTAAGTCTCCAGAGTGCAGCAGGCTCCAAGGCTTTTTAATGCGCTTTTTTTTTTTCTCCTTTCTCTTTGCGTTTTTATTCATTCCAGATCTTTTCTCTCTCGTAGCCTTTCGCTCTCTGTGCGTCTCTCTCTCTCTCTCACTCTCTTTCACTCTATTCTTTGCTCTCATAGAGTTCTCTCTGGTTACCAAGAGCCCATGACACAGTTTGAAAAAAATAATGGGAGGATGGTGGGGGAGGGGAGAGGGGGAGATTTTTACTCGTCACCTAGCCCTCAATTCTCCAGGTTAATCGGCTGTTCACCTAAAGGCTATTCAAGAGAGCTTTGCTGTGTGCAAATCTTTTGCCTAACAATATAACAAGAGAAACAGTTACTACACTTGACAGTAATTACCGCGGAGGTCTTTGCGACGTCTGGATAAGGAGCGGTAACAAGGCGAACTGTAAAAAACTGTAGTGCGGTGGGGGGGAGTGAGGTGGGTGGTCGTGTGAGGAGGAGATAGGTGAGAGAGTGTTCTGACGGAAGGAAGGAAGGAAGGAAGGAAGGAAGGAAGGAAGGAAGGAAGGAAGGAAGGAAGGAAGGAAGGAAGGAAGGAAGGAAGGAAGGAAGGAAGGAAGGAAGGAAGGAAGGAAGGAAGGAAGGAAGGAAGGAAGGAAGGAAGGAAGGAAGGAAGGAAGGAAGGAAGGAAGGAAGGAAGGAAGGAAGGAAGGAAGGAAGGAAGGAAGGAAGGAAGGAAGGAACTTTTGTATGGTGCAAGCGGGCATTATTCCCATAACAGCCTCCCTCCTCTTCCCTCCCTCCGCCATCCCTCCCCTCCCACCCCCCTCTCCCTCTCCCACCCCCCCACACTTATTCCCATTCCGCGGCGCTGAAGCCAAAACAAGCTATTGTGTTACGCTCAACCATTTGCCTAATCGATGATCTGTATCCGTCTGATCGATGACAGGGTCTATGAAATGTGACCGAGCTAATGGGATGGTTGGGCGCTTTGTTAACGCTGAGAGGTTGAGAGCTGCCCGCCCTCCCGCCCGCTGTAATGCACACTGCAGGGTGTACTGCATATGCTCACCCCGCACTCCCATTCGATTTGTCGCACGCCAGATGTTAAAGCCCTCGCTGGTTAATAATTTATTTTATTAACCCTCCGTGAACTTTTTTTTCCCCTTCGGGGCTGAAGGAATTCAATCTGCCAGATTCCGCAATTATTTTATACCCCACACACCCCTCCCACTACACCCTTCACCCACCTCCTACCCACCTCCTCACCTCTCCACCCGCCCGTCCCATCACCCATCCACCCGACCCCTTCCTTCTTTCACTCTCGTGCACAGAGAGAGTGAGAATGAGACATTTCGTAAGCTTTTCCACTGTGCTAATGATCGCATTGATTGCACTGTGATATATTGAATTACATCTTAACGCTTATCGCAAACTGACCTGGGTGGGGGAGGGGAGAGGGGTGGGATGGCAGGCGGGGGGTGGGGGGGGGGGGGCGGATATTAAAATTTGCGGCATTCCTCACGGCGACCGCATGTGCTTAATCGACACCAGGAACTGCCTGGAGGAAGGCCGCAAATTTATTTTTGGGGGGGTGGGGGGTGGTATTACAAATTGCAAGTCGTCTTGTGAAAGAAAGTTCATGGGTGCGAGTGGATTCACTGCCCATTGCGTGGGATTGTCCTTAACGAGTTGAGGAAACCTCTGAGGTTTGACCATCTGCGTGCCCTCCCGTCGATTTTATACGCTAGCCGAGTGACCTCCAAATTGATTTTACATAACGTCAGATCAACACCCAACGCTGCCGGGTAAACAAGCCTTTCTTTCGTCACTAATTGTCCCTCGAAGCCCTCAAGCTTCTCTCCCACTCACGAACCGGCTGTACTTGAAGTAGCGCTGCAAGGTGCGGAGATGGAAGACCGACGGCAACAAGAGGTTCCTGTTGTATATTTCAGCCATAAGTGGAATGGCTGGCGTTAATGTTACTGGCGATAACTCTCTTTTAATTACGAGAGACTTATCCGAGTCGCTCCCGAGACCTGGATTTAATTGGATACTTGGTTGAGCCCTGGAGAACCAGGAAGTCTTGAGCCGGTTCCTGTGTATCAATTCAACTTTTGCTTATAATAATTAATAAACATCATCATCATAATCCTTGCGTTTGATATTGTACCTCATCACTCTGTTATTATTAATAATCAATCCGTCCCAAAGAAAATCCGGCCAATAATAAAATTGGTCATTTTCAATCCACGACCGTTTGTGGGGGACGCTGCTGTGCACAATTGGCTGCCGCGTTTCGCCCACAAATATACCGTCGATTCACTTCACAGTGTATTCTGTGAGGAGCGTAGAGACATCGATAAGATGTGAAAAGCGCTACATCAAATGCAAGGATTATTATTTTATTACTAATATTATTGTTTGGTCCCATAAAATGTACAGTCAATTCATTCACCTTTGCAGCCTATTCTGTGAAGCATTTTGGGACGTCTCGAGAGACACGATAAGGCGCTATATCAAATGAAAGTACTTATTAGTAGTAGTATTATTATTATCATTATCACTAAAGCACCTCACTTCTGCCTGGCGGCATCCTGGGGCAAGGTGAGCAGTGAAGAGAAGTGATTGAAGAAGAAAAGCGATTCAACAAACAAAGCGAAGCTAAAGGAGGCTTTGGATCAATCGGGCCCGAATTTCTCTGCTGGTAGCGGATTATACGCTAGGTTTTAGTATGGTAATTAGTATCCCGGGATGCCTCACAGTTCAACTGTAAAGTACCTTCTGAGCAAGATGGTTTCTGTCTGTTTGGGATCTGAAGGAAACCTTGCACGTACTGGGTGATCAAACACATGGATCAAATGCGGTGCAGTCTCTTTATCTCGGAGGTTCGACTGTTCCACAAACCTTTCCAGCTCTACAAAGGGACCTGAGCAGTGCATTGCGTTTGTCGAGTCGGTGTCTAGTTCTAATCCGTGTTCCTAACTGAGGTTGTTTACCCCTCCTCCCTCCCCCACCACTTCCCCCGCCCGGTCACATTTCATAGACCCTGTCATCGATCAGACGGATACATCCCTGCCCACCCAATTCAATCCACAAAACATACAATTGATTTCACTTTTTACAGTAGATTCGTTGAAGAACTCCGAGATGTTTCAACGATGTGATAAGGCAGCTATATCAAATCCAAGGATTATTACTGTGATTATCCCGGCTTCCCCCCCCCCCCCCCCCCACCCGCACTGTGTGCGAGCTACTCATGACGCAGTCGAGCACAGCCACCGCTAACGTGTCTCCGTCCGGTCCCATTCCCTCACCCTCGCCCCCCCGCCCGACCCTCCAAACCCCACCATCAGTATTAGAATTCAACGTCTATGTAGAGCAGACGTTATTTGCTTTAAAGGAGTCCAGCTGCCCATTAGCCTGGGGGTGGGTGAGGGATAGGTGGGCTGGGGGACATGGGTCAGGCTGAGTTAAGTAGCAAAGTGCAGTAATGAAATCAGATGGTTTGTGCTTTCATTGTCATTCTGCGAACAGCCCGAAAATAATCAATGAATAACATCGCTCTAATTCCTAACTCACCCCCTAATTGATTTATTTCATCTTGTCATTAATGCCCCACATCTCTCTTTTGCTTTCTGTCTCTCTCTCTCTCTCGCTCTTGAAGGCTGAGGATAAATCACTCTTTCAGTGCGGATAAAGTGTTGGGACCAGCGGACTTTCAGAGATGTTGAGGTGCGCGAGTCAGAGAGCCAGGGTTCATATTCGCAGAGATGAGGGCAAAGCGAAGAGCTATTTGACAGGCATGTGGGCAGAGAGAGTGGGGGGGGAGTGTGTGTGATTGAGCAGAGAGGAACCGAAGCAAAAGGGTGGGAGGTGTGGGATCCGAGCCACCAGTTTCAGGTGGTTTCAGTAGCTCATTAACTGTCGACAAGTCAATCTCTCCCCGTTCAGAGCCAGTTTTGTCGTCTTGAGTTATTAATCCAACAGTAACAAGCCTTGCGTTCGACGCGGTGCCTTCTCACGTCGCTGTGACGTCTCAAAGCGTTTCACAGGATATGCTGTAAGCCTTGCCGGTTGATAAAGACGCATCCTCAAAAACGTTCCGGGGGGGGGGGGGGGGGGGGGGGGGGGGGGGATTTTTACGCAGAAGGCTTCAGACATTCTCTGCTGTTGGTGGGGAGGTGGGTGTGGGAGTTTATTTACACCAGGTTACCACTGCTTAGCAAAGTGCCAGTGAACTCTCTTTGAGTTTCCATATTGGCCCAGATCTGACCCACAACACGACACGGAGAGTGCAATGCACAGCAGCTGTTGGCCCCGTTGAGCTGGTTAAACATTGGCCGAGGTGCTGGACAGCAGATGTCAATTGCAGAGCAGGTGATAGACTGGTTATATGATCTCTTGTGTGTGTGTGTGTGTGTGTGAGTGAGTGCGTGCGCGCATCAAAAAGAAATTAGTAACAATGCAGGCTGAATTTTGTGAGTACAGCAAGGAAAAGGCTTAGACACGGGGATCCATCAATCATCGCCTATTGCATCTGTCATAACTGGAATGAGTCTGTTGGTGGCTTTCAGCAAATACTGTATCTCTGAATCGAGATCTGGAATAGACAACATTGGCCTTCTTACCCCTCCATCTCCCCCTCCGCTTCTCCCCCCCGCCCTCCATCCCCAGCCCACTCTACTAACCCCTCTCAATCAGAGATCAGCTAACTCAATCCAGACTGAAAATCGTGTGTGTGTGTATGTGTACATTGGATGATATATGAGGATACTGGAGTGGGCCGGAGCTTAAAAGTCTCGTTGTTTTATTTGAACCCATAAAACAACCATAACGACTTGCGTTTATATAGTTGGCCTTTCCGAGCAGGGGGGTGTGGGGGGGGGAGTGGAAGTGTCTCGGAGCGCTTGATATCTTTGCCCCAAGAGGCAAGAGTGCCATTGACTGACTTGTTTGATTAAACAGCGAGCGAAAAGAGAGAGAGAACAAAAAAATAAAGCCCTGAACTGTCTAGTATTCTACATCCTTCTTTCTCTCTCTCTCTCTCTCTCTCTCTCTGTGTGGGGTTGGTTGATGTTTGACTGGACAAAGTTAATGTAGCCCGTTGAGCTGCCAGCTGCATTGGTAGCACAGGGAGCGCTGAGTAAGCCTAGGGGCAAACAGTGCATTCACTGTTATTAATGTTTGGCCTGTTCCTGTACACAAGTAGCCTTCCGCAGCTACTGCAATTACCGAGTGCATGTTAGCGAGGAAAGGGCCAAGCGTGCCCAACATTAAAAGTGCTCCACAAAACCTTTCACAGCCCTAATTGACTCTTGTGTTATATTCTTGTCAATGGCCCAGATAGGATTGTACGTAGCTGTCAGGGCAAGGTGGGGGGAGGGTGGGGCCACGCAGCAGTGAGCTGTGTTCGTGTGTTCGATTTATCGACCGGGAACTGTCTCTCAAAGCGCTTAACAAAAAAATGGCGGTGGGGGGGTGGGGGGGGAACTTTGCCGACGAGTGTAGTGACTATATTTTTTGGGGGGGAGAAGCATTCTGCATGTGGCAAAAGTCCCACAAACCGTCATGAAATGAATAATAATAACACTATTACTAATAATAATCCTTGCATTTGATATAGAAGCTTTTCACATTTTCTAGACGTCTCAAAGAGCTTCACTGAATATTCTGTAAAGCGAATTGACTCTGTGTTTTGCGGGCGAAATGCGGCAGCCAATTGCGTACAGCAGCATCCCCGTCCCCCTCCCCCCCACAAATAGTCGTGGATTGAAATGAACAATTTTGTTTTGAGGGATTATTATTAGGCGCGTATGTGTTTGTGTGTGGAGTAAGGAAACTTGCCCAAGGTTTTGCTCTGACCCGCCTGGAATTGAATCCAGGTCTCTCGCTTTCAAGGCAAGTGCTCTAACCACTGAGCTGCAGGTCTCCACAAATGACTTGTGTGTGTGTGTGTGTGTGTGGGATTGCAGATCAAGACACTGGGAGAAGCTGTCATGTCTCTCCAAATAGAATATTTAACATCCGCCTGAACAGCCCGGCTGGGGAGCTCGGTTTAAACCCTGTCTTTCTCTCCCCCATCCCCATCCCCGCACTGGAACGTCAGCCTGGGCTGTGAGCTCAAAAATCCCAAATGAAGGCAGTGCATTTGCAGTCCTTGGGCCCTCGGCTGTGTGGATGACCCGATTTGCTGGAATAATTGGAGCTATCAGCAGTCTGAGAGTTCACTACAGTGCACATTAGAATTGCTGTCCTCTGGCTTAAACGGCAATAAACATTTTAATGCCCAACGATAAGGAGCTGGGAAAATTTAATATATTGCTGCGTTAGATGGATGGGAGATGGATAGAGGACGGTTTTCTCTCGCAACGCCCCAGTGTTACTTTCTCTTCCCCCACCCTCCCCCCTTTTCCCTCCCTCCCTCCCTCCCTCCCTCCCTCCCTCCCTCCCTCCCTCCCTCCCTCCCTCCCTCCCTCCCTCCCTCCCTCCCTCCCTCCCTCCCTCCCTCCCTCCCTCCCTCCCTCCCTCCCTCCAAACCTCACCAGCGACCTCAGCTAAAATGCTCTGGGACCCGCTACTAATGCCTCTTAAACCTTTTCTGCCATGGCTTACGAGACGTTGATGGGTTGTGAAAGGAACGCGTTCCGTGAGGGATGGGAGGGGAGGGGTGGGTGGGGGTTTGTATAAACTGCGCTGCTTTGGCAGGAGCAGAGAGCCGAGGCCTCTGATGCCTTTTATAAAAGGAGCCTCGTCAGTCACGCGATGTGAGAAGATTCACAATCCGTGACCTCGGGAGACGGGGGAAACCGAGCTCAGTGAAAGCGTGCCTTAAAAGCAACTGCCAAGCTGCCCCCAAATTGTTCACTTCAAATTGTTTCGGCTGTTCCCGAGGGCTCCATTACACGAGGCATAAAAATATAATAAATACCACTGATCCAAATATTCTCAGTGGTCACAGCATTAAGACCACACGCACTTTTTTTTAGAAGAAAAAAAGAAAGAAAAAAATTGAAGGCCGCGCAGTTTGACGGACAATTCATTGTGTTTCAGGCTTCGTTGTGTTAATAAGTCTTGTGTCAGATTGTAGTACTGTACTTTGGCCTCTTTGAGTTGAAAGATTATGGGTAGTAATTATTACTATTACACTTTGGAAGCGGCTTTTTCTTCTGCAAGATTGCCAAAGGTGTCTCGATTGAGCCATCGGCAGAGTCTGTGGCCTCGGATTTCATAACAATCCTTGGATTTAATACAAGTTGCCGTATCACCTTATTGAAACGTCTCAAAGCGCTTCATGATACACAGATAGACATAATTTACCGTTGCTTCAGTCAACGTTGTTTCGTTGATACATAGGGGAACATATATTAATTTAACGTCACGACTTTCGCTATTGCATCGTTTGCCAATGGGTGGAAACGAACCACTTTGCGTAGCGTAGGCATACACTCTACTGCACTCTAATGTAAAGTGGAGTGACTGTGTATGTGTTTTGTGGTCGAAACACGGCAACCGATTGCTAACAGCAAACTCTTAACCTCAGCCTCCCATGCTGATGGGGCCTGTGCGTCTGCCAACGAGTGCACAGTCACTACACTTTAGCAGAAACCACGCACAAGGTGCTTTTGAGACGTCCCGGGTATTACATCCAATGCAAGGATTGTCATCGAGTTCCGATTTGCTAAATACTCTTGATCTCAGCGGTAACAGGACAGGAAAGGATAATTAACTCTTCGGGTAAAAGAGCCAAACTTGCGGTCGCTTTGGGGTCGGTTTCCGGGTTCTGAACGAGATTCCCGAGGGGTTATGTGGCAAGGACTGTACTTAGAAACCCCAACAGTACTTTTATTCTCAGCGTCTTCAAATCCCTGGCCTGTGGTATAAAACATCAGCTGAATGTCATGTGCTGCTGTGTGCGCCCGCCCGCCCTCAGCCTCCAGGGTGGGGCGGGGTGGGGGTGGGGGGGGGGAGGTGGTGGCAGCAAAATAATAACTGTTTATTTGTTCGACATTCTTGCCATTTGCGGTGAAAATTGTCAGGAGAGATTATCACGCCAAGATGGACACAAGCGCGTGCCTGGGAACAAGTAGCAGTCTCGCTACCCTAGCCCTCGAGGGTGTAATTATTCAGGCGGGCGTGGATGGGGAAAGAGTAGGTGTTGGGGTGGGGGGGATGGATCTGCCAGGATCTAGCAGAATGTACAGCTGAACCATTCTCAGCGATCTCAAAGTCGGCGCCTCGCCTTGCCGGGGGAATGCGATACGCAACAAGGAAGCCAACCGCGGGAAATGGCAGGGCTGTGGCCCGTGTTGGCTTGTGCGCCGTTATTGGAAGTAGGAATCGGTTAAGGATATGTTTTTGAGAATGCCAAACGATCCCCGAAGACCCTGCCCATTAACGGGAGCAACGGGAAACGGGGGAGTTGTATTACAGTCGCTCAGGCAAATGATTGGACTTTGCTTGTCCTAATGAGCCTCGAATCTCCCCTCGGTCTTAATCCCAGTTCAGTCTCGCTCACTCGCTCGCTCTTTCGCCTCGCTGGCACTTCTATTTTCCCTTTCCCCCGTCAGATCTTCGAAGCTCATCAGCTACATGCCACGTGTAATTTATTCTCCCAAATGTGGTCCCCTTAGTGTGTGTGTGAGTGAGTTGAGCGCGAATTGGCGATGCGGAGGAGGATTTATTCCCTTGTTTTGCTTTTTGGGTGGGGTGGTGGTGGGGGGTGTGTGGTGGGGGGTGGTTAGGTGGGGGGAGTTTGAGGGCATCTTATTAAAGGAACAAATTGGCATTTTGAGAACGATCCTTTTATTGCTAAAGCGACTGCGTGGTTCTTCGTCGAATGAGTCTGAATAACTCGCAGTCCTGGCAGAGGAGCAATTTAAAACACAAACTCACAGGGAGTTTAATTAATTTTCGCTTCCGTAATGTCTTTAAAATTGGATTCCTGCCTTGCCCCTCGATGTGAATTATTCTGCTGTTTTAAGAGACCATTTTTTTGTTTCCAGAGGGACATAGGAACCAGGAGTAGGCCATTTGCCCCCTCGAGCCGGTTCCACCGTTCTGTGAGACCATGGTACCTTAGCTTCCAATTTGTCCCTTGTTAATGATTTATCTTGGGACGTCCTCCTGATGTGAAAGGCGCTGTACAAATATAATTTTGTTGTTGTTGTTGTTGTTGTTGTTGCTAACCCCCCAAATCTATCCACCTCAGTCTTGAAAATTTCGATGGATCCAGCATCCAGACTGAGAGGGCACAATTGCATTGCCTGTCACACACTCTCCACCTCCCTTCCATTCAAATCCGTGGCAAACTGAACAGTGGCCATCCACAACCATTCTATTCGCACTCAAAGTGGTGATGTCTTTGAGACACGTTGCTACGATGGGGTGAAACCTGGGGTGTTCCATAACGCGTTCTCTGTCATAATAATCGTCCTTGCGTTTGGTATATAGCGCCTTATCACGTCGTTGAGACACCTCGAAGAACGTCACAGAACGATAACGTATCTTGTGGGTCAAACGCAGCAGCCGATTTGCACATCTCCCCCTGTTGCTACACAAGTAGGTCATTCCCTTAAAGGGGGGGGGAGTCGTTTCGATTTGGCTTCTCGCTGAGTTGGCATCCAAACCTCGGGAGAGTTTTTCAGGCTGGTGGGGTCTTCGCTAGAATAGATCTGAGCTGACCTGAGCAGGCAGGGCGGTGATGGGATCAAGGGTCCAGTTAATTTACGAGAGTTAATTGCATTCTGTTTAATGGTACATGATGACCTGGCAGTGAGCTCGGAATGTTCCATTGGAAAGACATCCAGCTGAGTGATTTATGGACATGTGCTCTGTTGCGTACGTGCCAGTCGGAAATTTCGCTGGACTCCCATTGAATGGCCTCTCCTATCCAGCGACAAGGGACTGGGGAAAGCGGGATTAGAGTCACAGTAATTATAAGGGTAGTATTAATATTAATAATGAGGTCCTTGCATTCGGTATACCACCTTCTCATGTCGGGAGGATGGCCCAAAGCGCTTGACGCGATTTTACTGTGACGTGCAGTGATTGCGTATTTCAGGAGCGAGGGAGCGCGGCAGCCAATTTGCGCCGTCGATTGTCTCACAGACAGCCGCGGAGTGAGTGACTGATTTTATCTGGCAGAGAGAGAGAGAGAGAGAGAAAAACTTCCTTGTCTTTTCAAAGAGCGCTGCGGAATCAATTTATTGCGGGATGGGGTGTGTGGGGGGGGGTAGAGGTGTGTGTACGTGTGTGTGTCTGTGTGTGTGTGTCTGTGTGTGCGCATCTGTCCAGTGTATATTTTTTTCCCAGATTTGATAACCTCACCTCATGGAAGCAACTTACCCCCCCCCCCCCCAACCCCGCCACCGCCCCACTCCCTCCCTTCCACCCTCACCCACCACTGGGACATTTCATAAATCATTACTTTGGCGAGAGAGGGCAAAAAGAGAGAGGAAAGAGAGAGAGAGAGAGAGAGAGAGATGGATGGTTACAAGTAGAATTTATCGCTGTACTAAAGCGAGAGCTTTCAGACTCGGAGACTCGAACCATTTCCATCTAAAACCTTTGTTCTGCATTTCTCCCAGGTATGAACCATGAGCCGAAGTCGCCCTCACTAGGAATGCTCTCGACCGCGACTCGCACCACGGCAACCGTCAACCCGCTCAACCCTTCCTCCCTCAACGGCTCCATCGTGGCCAATGGCAGTCCCACACCCAGCGGCACCCTGTCTGTGCCCTCTGCTCACTCCGCCAGTTTTGCTGCTGCCCTCCGCAAACTCGCCAAACAGGCCGAGGAACCCAGAGGTGAGTGTGCGAGAAAGAGACAATAATAATAATACATAATAATAATCCTTGCATTTGGTGTGTATATATATATATATATATATATAGCGGCTTTTCACATCGTATTGACGTCTCAAAGCGCTTCAAGGAATATATACTGTTAAATGAATTGACTGTCTATATTTGTGGGCGAAACGCAGCACCCAATTGCGCACAGCAGGGTCCCCCACACACAGTCGTGGATTGAAATGACCAATTTTTTAATTATTATTTTTTTGGGAGAAATGATTATTATTATTAGGCATGTGTGTGTGTGCGGAATAAAGAAACTTGTCCAAGGTTTCGCCCTGATCTGCCTGGATTCGAACGCAGGTCTCACGCTTGTAAGGCGAGCGCTCTAACCACTGAGCTACAGGAGCTCCAATAGCAAAGTAAAATAATCATATTAATAATCGTTGCCTTATCACGTGGGCGGAATGACTCAAAGTGCTTCACAGGAATGACCTTGAAACAGAATTTGACTGGCTTTGTAGGTGTACGTAATAATCATAATGATAACCCTTGCAGTGATATAGCGCTTTTCACATCTTATCGATGTCTCAAAGCGCTTCACAGAATACACTGTAAAGTGAATTGACTGTATATTTGTGGGCGAAACGCGGCAGCCAATTGCGCACATCAGTGTCCCACAGTTTTGGAGGGATTATTATCAGGCGCGTGAGGTAAGGAAACTTGCCCACGGTTTCACCCTGACCTGCCTGGAGTTGAACCCAGGTCTCTCGCTTGTAAGGCACGCGCTCCGACCACTGAGCTACAGGACTCCACGAGTGTTGTTAGTTGTTGCACCATTCGCTCTTCCAATGGGCAAATGTGAGGGGGAGTGGGGAACAGGGGACCGGACGGTGAGTGGGGTGGGGGGGTTAGGGAGAGCCGTTTCCATCCTGCTATGAGCTCAGACTTTGCCAGATTCGCAACAGACATATGTAGATTCTATTACCAGAAAGACTTCAAAATACTTTTATCTGGAGGGCACAGTTTGAAATTCAATTCATCCTAAGTAATCTAAATGCCATATCGTTTGTTGTACCCCTAAGAGCTTGTTTGAATAAAAAAAAGCTGTCCTTTTCAATATAGTTACATTCTGATATGCTTCATTGATATTTCATCGGTCCCCAGGCTTTTGCAGTGTGTTGTTCCAGCACGAAGCATCGCACCACTCCAATAATGAATCTCTTTACATTTTCTTTGCAAGTGGTTGGAACGAACTTGTCGGTCGTGTAAGTTGGGAGGCAGGGAATTGTTGCGTGCGTTGAGTTGCGCTCTGTCGGGTGGCGCCCTCCTCAACCGAGCGTTGTCTAGGCCCGGGGAGCGCGCAAAATATGGCCTGGATAAAACATGGGAGCTTGCAAATCGCTTCAGCCTCGGATGTGGGAGCATTCCACAAATAACCGACCACTGTTAAAAAATAATCGTCTCTCCGCTGTATACACTCTGCGGAGTCCTGAAAAGTGGTGGTTAGAGCGCCCGCCTCACGCGCAAGGGGGAGAGCCTGGGGCGAAACCTCGGGCATGTTTCTTTACTCCACACGCCTTGTGTTTATTCAGCAGTAAGTGAGAAACCTGGATGTTTGGTCGATTGGCGGATTCCTTTCTAGGGGTGATAATACATCTCCCTCAAAACTAAATCTCTGTGACTGTTTGTGGGGGCACTGCTGTGCGCAATTGGCTCGAATTTCTCCCCCCCCCACGCCCCCCCCCCACGCCCGCCCCCCCCTCCTCCCCCTTATGCCGCGCTGTGTGTTGAATCCATGTGGAATCTGTGCCTTTCTGTTCCCCCCCCCCCCACCCCCCCATTAATTAGAATTGTAGATTGCATTATTCTGCGACTTCCTAATTTGCACACTGACATCAGATTGCGGCTCGCCTCTCGCTTTGCATATTTTCACGCTCCATCTGTCTGCGAAGCGCACACCGTGACGCTTGCCAGGGCTCCCGTCACCACCACCACCGCTCTGCCTTCCAAATAAAGCAACTCACACACACACACACGAGCAACTCTGAAACACAGCAGTGACTTAAGAGTATTGGGGTCGTCCCACATCTCGTCCCACACCCCCCCCCGTCTTGTCCCCACCCCGCACACCACATCCTTCCCGAACCCTATCTGAGGCTTGTCATTTCATTTATTTATTAAATCATACAAATTGAATAGGAATTCTTTCTAGTTTTCTTACATTTTTTATTATTTTGAATATGTTTTTTTTTACTTCCCCCAATTTTTCTTTTTTGGGGATGTGGGGACACACACGCCCATCAGCAAAAACTGTTATAGTGTTTAAAAATACCTCTCCTCCTGCACCTCCCCCCACCCTCCCCGCCCCACCACCGTCGGTCGAAATAGGTCACCCACTCGATGGCTGTTTGTGCGACGTCGCTGTGTGCAAGTTGGCTGCCGCGTTACGCCTACAAAATCACAACAACAACTTGCAATCGTGTAGCGCCCTCCACGCCGAGCAGCGTCTCAGAGCGCTCAGCAAATCACAGACGACGCTGCGATATACTCGGGCGGGTGGGGGAGGCTGCCGTCTCGTGCCTCGTGAACCGCTCGTTCAATTTGATTCTTTTAAAACAAAAAGCAAGCCCCTGTGGAAGTCTGAAACGCAAAATTGATGTCTCCACCGCCGATTGTATGGGGTCGAGAGACCCAAAGGCGAGAGAGAGACACCAAACTGCGCGTTGATTTTCAAGGCGTTTTCAATCCATGTAGGCCGAGGCTTTCCGGGTTGACTCCCAGGTTTTTTTCTGTGCAACTGGGCGACAGGGCGTGCAAATCAAGCTCGAACGCTTTCCTACTCGCTGATGGCAGGAGGTCAACAATGTGTCTCTGCGCTCGGTCTCCCTGCCTTGTATCCCACTTTGGACTCCTGAATATAGTTGCCTCACAACACATTCACGGGACTTTTATTTTGATTGCTTGTCAAGCAGAGGTGGCTGCGCTATTGAGGGGTAAAGGGAAGTGTGTTTAAGGGGAGGACGGGGGGGGGGGGGGTTGAGTTGGTGGGGGATTTGTGAAGAGTAGCGCTCAATGTGTCTGGACCATGTCCGCGTTAAAGATCACGGGCTGAACACACACAGAGACACCGAGCGAGCAGTAAATAACCAGGATTAACTAGGCGTTGATGAGGTGACTGCCTCTCTTGCCTGGGTGGTTGGCAGTGTGAGCCAGGTGACTGGCGCCACTCAGACATGTCAAGTCTCGATCGAAACCCCGTTCCAATTATCCGCCTGGATTCCCAATCACCGAAGGCGCGTCAATTAAGTGGTGTGGGAGTCCTCTCCACCCACCCGCCTGTCCCCACGAGGTGGGGGGGGTTGCTGAGAATTAAACCTCTAAACTAAGACCTTTGAATCATTTAAATTCTGCTCTCATTTTAATGGTATTGATTAGCTTGCTATCACAGACTGAATTATGCCTCCCCACTAACCCCGGGGATTAGTCTTGCTAATTGTTGTTGGCCTAGAGCTGACAAGATACATTTCCCGGCTTTCGAACTGATGTTGCGCGTGTGTGTGTGTGTGTATATATATATATATATAAAATATATTTTGGGATGTGTATTTTTTTCCCCCCTGCTTTGAAACCTCTCTCTTGAGGAAGGTTGCTCAACTTGTCTTCCTTCCGTTCAGAGATCTCTGTCTCGGTGAATTTAAAAGCTTTTAAACTTATCCCCGGGGGGAAAGCCCATCTGTCTCCAGGTACGGCCCGAATCACAGGTGCATTAAGGCATGTGCTTGATATTACGCCTCATTAACTGTCTGCGGCTCACTAAAGCAGCGCTGTGCCTATATTTTTTCCCTTGCCTTTGCACTCGGATAAAAATTATTTCTCGCTTTCCCGTTCCACCCCCCGATCCATCCACCCCCATTTTTTTTAACCTGTTGAGTCCTGATGTAGCGTAGTGGTTGGCACACTCGTCTCGCAAGCGAGAGGACTTGGCTTCGATTCCCGGGCAGGGGAAAAATCCAACCTTCCTTGTCTTGGCCTTGTTAGTGTCAAATCCTTTGTTGTGTCCCTGTAGCTCAGTGTTTAGAGCACTTGCCTTACAAGCCTATGTTTCGAATCCAGTCAGGTCAGGGCGAAACCTTGGGCAAGTTTCCTTACTCCACACGCCTAAAAATAATCCCTCCAAAAAAAAACCCTAGAATAAATTGGCCATTTCAATCCACGACTGTTTGTGGGGGACGTTGCCGTGCGCAATTGGCTGCCGCATTTTGCCCCCAAATATATGCAGTCAATTCACTTTACAGTATATTCTGTGAAGCGCTTTGAGACGTCTAGAAGAGGTGAAGAGCGCTATATCAAATGCAAGGATTCAAATAATTTTTTTTCTTCTTCTTCTTCCAGGTTCTTCGATAAGCAGCGAATCTTCACCAGTCTCTTCCCCGGCCACTAACCACAGCTCGCCGGCCAGCACGCCCAAGCGAGGCCCGATGGGACCCATCCTGGTGGCCCCCGGCTCTCATAGCGTCCCCAGCACACCCCCCGTGGTGACGATCGCTCCCACCAAAACTGTCAACGGACTTTGGAGAAGCGAAAGCCGACAGGTGAGGGTGCACTGAAACAAGTGCAGTCACACACACACGCGCGCTCGCACGCACGCACACACACACACACACACAGGTGGACTCCATCAACAATAAGAACCGGAACGGCGTACACATACGCAGTGCCCCACTCGCAGGATAGCGCCCCAGAGCGCCCTACAAAACATTCTGTGTTCCAACGTGGTCATACATTTCACACGCAGGATTGATTCGCCCACAAAAATACACAAGTCGGTTCACTTTATAGTGAGTTCTTTTGAAGCACTTTTGAGACGTTATTGACAAGACGTGTAAAGCGCTTTATCGAATGCAAAAATTATGATTATTATTAGTCACTGCAGACAGACAGAGAGACACACAAACAGAGGGAGTGAGTGAGGGAGGGAGGGCGAGGCGTGAGGAAGGGAATAGAGCGCACGGAATCTGCAACTCATCCTCAATTGTCTGTGACTCTGAATTTGGCCCAAAGCCATCCATGAGACTCTCTCCCCCATCTCCCCCCCCCCCCGATTTGTTGCAGTTGCATTTTGTAAACAGAGACGTCTCGAGTTATTCCTCCCCTCCTCTTCAAGGGTGGATTTTGTGCTCGTTGCCTGTGAACTTTGATTTTGACTTAGCTTGACGTTTGTGAACCACTTTTACGCATCGGCAGACATCTAGGGTGTGAGGCAAGATGAAGGGACTTGTCCCTACGCATGAAAAATGCATTAGAACCATTTTATTCCTTTTAGAAAGAAAAGGTTGGCCTGGGAGAGATTGTGCTGATTGGAGCATTGCCAAGAGAGAGAGAGAGAGAGAGAGAGAAAGATGGAGGGAGGCAAGGGTGGGGAGTGGGGGGGCAGAGATAACGAGAGCTCAAATGAGGGGGAGCAAACATACTGGCTCCAAAATAACATTATTGACATTTAATATTACATGTTAGCACAGCCCGGTCATAGAGGGTCACCAATTATCAGCAAGCAGCCTCCTCTCTCAGCCGAAATACTTTGTTACATGCGATCTACTTCAAATGTGAGCACAACCTCCTTCCTTCCTTCCTTCCTTCCTTCCTTCCTTCCTTCCTTCCTTCCTTCCTTCCTTCCTT
Source organism: Hydrolagus colliei (assembly GCA_035084275.1). Classification (NCBI taxonomy): domain Eukaryota; kingdom Metazoa; phylum Chordata; class Chondrichthyes; order Chimaeriformes; family Chimaeridae; genus Hydrolagus; species Hydrolagus colliei. Next base: position 3,407,302 of record CM068756.1, on the reverse strand, counting down.
CCTTCCTTCCTTCCTTCCTTCCTTCCTTCCTTCCTTCCTTCCTTCCTTCCTTCCTTCCTTCCTTCCTTCCTTCCTTCCTTCCTTCCTTCCTTCCCTCCTTCCTTCCCTCCTTCCTTCCCTCCTTCCTTCACTCTTCCCTCCTTCCCTCCCTCTCCCCCTCCCTCCCCGCCATCACAACCACCATCAACGCATACTTACAATCCTTCTCCCCTCCCTCCCTACCTCGCTCAACGTGCTTATCAGCAGTATTTAGTCATTTGGATTGAATCCCTCCTGCTGATGATAGCACAGCCCTGGCTGGTTCATCTCCGGGACCTGGAAGGGCAGATCGGTCACTGGGGGCAGGGAATCCTCCCACTATAGCTCCTATTAGACCTTCAAGCCAAAGCCTTAATGGGTAGGTAGTGTAGCTACCAGCTGGGCAAGCGGTGGGAAAGCTCGCCAGGCAATGCGATTAATGCCAAGCTAGGTATTTTTAGCTGGTGATAGACCGGTTAGCCCAACGCACGCTCTGGCAATACTTTCTCTTAATGAGCAGGGTGTAAAAAGGAGGTTTTGAGACAGGGTTTTCGAAGGAGGCAAGGGACGGGGGCGAGGTGGGGGGGTGTGACAAGTGAGCGAGGTTTTGAGGGTTTGGGTTTGGTGTGCAAAGGGAGTGGGATGGTTGGTAAGGAAATCCTTTACATCAGTTAATTCCATAAATAGGAGAATCTGTCATTTCGTTTATCCACAGAATGTGAAACAACTGTATTTACAGATTGTGTAATGGATCCTAACATTGATGCCTAATAATAATCTCTCCAAAAAAAACCACGGTAATAAAATTGGTCATTTTCAATCCACGACTGTGTGTGGGGGAACGCTGCTGTGCGCAATTGGCTGCCGTGTTTCACCCACACAAGTATCCAGTCAATTCACTTTACAGTGTATCCCGTGAAGCGCTTTTGAGACGTCTGGAAGACATGAAAAGCGCTCTTATCGAACGCCAGGATTATTACTATGATTAGTGTTATTATTAATGCGGGAGTTGTTGCTTTTCACAGCCCGAGCCCACGCCCAGGGGTCCCAGCAGAGACCGAATGCACGTGGAATCCCAGCACCCGCAGGAAAAGGGGATTCCGTCAGTCACATCCCACCTCCTGGGCCCTCACTATGCGTTCAGCCTGACGCCCAGTGCCATGGTACAGGATTCCCGATTTCCTCATCTCAGGTGAGACACACTGGACGGAGCATTGCAGTTACCGAGGGACTTGCGATGAAATAGGAAAGGGGGTAAAAGCAAAAACGACAACAACAACTTGCGTTTATATCACGTTTCCCCCCAGTCCTCCCCTCGCACTGGATAGCGCCTCAGAGCACCTGACAGTGTCAGAGGGCCATGCTGGGCAGGGGGAAGGGGGGAGGTGAGCGTAAGCTTTAATGTGGACAGCGCATAATCTTAACGCAGCTAAAAAGAACTGGATAAGATTGTCTCCTATTTGTAGGGCGGGGGGGTTATTTGTGAGGCCAAGGGGAATGTGTATTGTTAACAAAAGTTACAAGTCCGATGGAAGGTTTCAAAGGGGAATTGTAAAGGAAACATTGGCAGGGCTATGGGTTACGGGCGGGGGGAGTGGGGTTTGGTTGGCAGCCCTTTCAAAGAGCCGGCACAGACACGATGGGGCCGAATGGCCTCCTTCTGTGCCTGCAAGATTCTAGGATTCTCTGAAGATGATGTGTAACAGTGCGCTTGCGATGAAATAAGTGTAATAAAAATTGGTCATTTTCAATCCGCGACTGTTTGTGAGGACACTGCTGTGCGCAATTGGCTGCCACGTTTCGCCCACAAATGTACAGTCGATTCACCTTACAGTATGTTCTGTGAAGCGCTTTGAGACGTCGATCAGATGTGGAAAAAGCCGCGATGTCAAATGCTGCGATTATTATTATAATTATTATCATTATTATAACAGTGTAACAGTAAAGGCTTGTGCTTTTTTGTTTTTTTGTGGATTGCGTCAGTCTCCAGCGACCGGTTCCTCACTTGGTAGCTCCTGGCAGCATTCCAGAAGAATATCTCCGCGGCTTCCGGCCTTACCACACCGGAGAGGAGCTTCGCATGCCCGCTCTGCCCCCACTGGGCCTCGATCCGGCCACCGCCGCCTATTACCACTCGAGTTACATGGCACACCATCCATTCCCTTTCAGGTAAGAGACACACACACACACACACCACCTCCAGCCCACAACGGGGGAGTGAGGCATTCAGCCCCAGAAGCCCGTTCCGCTGTCTTACTGCTAGATCATGGCTGATATGGAGCTGCTGTAGCTCAGTGGTTAGAGCACTCACCTTACAAGCGTGAGACTTGTGTTCGAATCCAGGCAGATCAGGGGTGAAACCTTGGGCAAGTTTCCTTAGTTCACACACACACACACACACGCACACGCGCGCCTAATAATAATATGTCCAAAAGCACACAATAACAAAATTGGTCATTTTCAATCCACGGCTGTTTGTGGGTGATGCTGCTGTGCGCAATCGGCTGCCGCCTTTCACCCACACATACACAGTCAATTCATTTTTGCTGTATATTTATGAAGCGCTTTGAGACGTCGATCAGATGTGAAAAGCGCTAACATCAAACGCGAGGATGATTATTATTATAAACTCATCCCTCACAAAGTGGGGTCGTTTCCGAAAGCGTAACTGTGTTGAAGGATTGTTTTGAGGTTTGGTTTTTTTTTCTTCTTCTTCTTCTTCTTCTTCTTCTTCTTCTTCTTCTTCTTCTTCTTCTTCTTCGTCTTGCTGCTTCTGATTTGCCGTGTGGCGTGCTCTTGGTCTCGCAGGATGGAAGACTCCTACTGCCTCTCAGCCTTGCGTTCGCCGTTCTACCCCATCGCCACGCCCAGCTCTCTGCAGCCTCTGCACCCGTCCACCATGCACCTCCACCTGCCCGGGATGAGGTTCCCGACTGAGCTGTCTCACGCAGCAATGCAGTCCGAGCGACTGTCCGCTGAGAGGTAAACCCACTGGGTCTTTCTTCCGTTGTATTTTCTAACCCCGACCCTCCCTCCCTCACAAACTCGCCGATAGCCGGGTAGTCTCGCCTCGGGAGTCAGAATGTTGCGCGTTCGAGTCCCACGTCGGGACAAGGGATGTACATTTTCCTTTGGGGATTCTTATGTTGAGACCACATTGAGTCCCGTAGAGAGTTGTTAGCGAGCGCACGCGCTTTGCAAGCGAGAGGAGCCGGGTTCGATCCCTGGGCAGGGGTGCGAAATCTAAGGCAAGTTTCCTTACTCCACGTGCCTCTGTTTTACCCAGCACTAAGTGGGTTGTTAGTTCATTGGCGGATCACTTTAAGGGAGGAATAATCCCTCCCAAAAGAAACAATAGCTCGTCACTCAATCCACGACTGTTTTCGGGGACACTGCTGCGTGCAATTGGCTGCCGCGTTTCGCCCACAGTCGATTGAATTTACAATATATTCTGCGACGCGCTTTGAGGCGGCTGAATGACGCCATAAGTCGCTGTGTCAAACGCAAGGATTCTTATTAACAATAATATTATTATTGCATTACAGCTGTGACCCGTCTGTTCGTTGTCTTTCCCTCAGGCTTCAAATAGATGAGGAGCTGCGTAGGGAGCGGGAGAGGGAGCGCGAGCGAGAAAAGGAGAGGGAGAGGGAGCGAGAGGCGGAGAGGGAGAAAGAGAGGGAGAGAGAACTGGAACGGGAGAAGGAACTCAAGAGGGAGCGCGAGAAGGAGCGGGAGAGGGAACGGGAACGAGAGCTGGAGAGGGACCGGGAGAGGACCAGGGAGAAGGAGATAAACGCAGCAAAAGCATTGGAGAGCCACTACCTGCAGGCGCCTGAGATTCCCAGCCTGCGGAACCAGCAACTGGAGGAGAGAATAAAAGCCACAGAGAGGCTGACACCAAATCGCACAGGTAAACTGTCCTGCCTCTTAATCTTCCTCACCCACTGCCCACACCTCACTCCCCCGCCCCCCACCACCACCCCCACCCCCACCGCCCCCCGCTCAATCCCTTTTCCAAACCACGACTGTTTGTGTGGGGGGACGCGCTGCTGTGCGGAATTGGCTGCCGCGTTTCGCCCACAAATACACACATACAGTCACTCCAGTTTGCAGTACGTTCTGGGAAGCACTTTGAAACTTCTCGGCCACGTGATGAGGTGCTATATATTCCATATTCCAGCGCTTTGGGACGTCCTCCCGATGTGAAAGTCGCTATATAACTGCAATTTTGTTGTTGTGCGTTGTTTGTTGTTGAATGCGAGGATAATTATTATTATTATTATTGTTCTACGCTGGTCTTGGGCACCGTCACCGAGACTGGAAGTCATGAGTCTTAATCTAAGCAGAAACACCACTTAGTAAGTCAGTGGCCTGAACCCTGTCAAGTATTTGATACGCTTGAACTTTAGTTGAACATCAATCACCTTTCTCAGTTTCCATCCTTCTCCTCTTTGTGTGTGGTGTGTGTGTGTGTGTGTGTGTGTGAGAGAATAGGGGTGGTGTGAGCTGGAGAGGGATTGGGAGGATAGGTTGAGCACTGTCTTCTGTACGCATCTCTCTAGCGCCGATGGCTGACATTTCCCGAAAGGTCACTCTGTACAGCGAATGTACAAACGGATCTCGTTGTTCCTCTGGTATCTTCACAGCCAACACAAAGGGCCCCGTTATCCTGCCCTGGCTGTGTGGTAATCCGCGTAACAGTGGGGGAAGTGATGGCAGTGTGTGTGTGTGTGTGTGTGTGAGACTCAGTACACTGGGAGCAAACGTGGAGCCATTCATGTGGGCAAAACAGGTCCATACTGTGGTCCCATTCATGGCCTATTGCTTACAATCTGCCATTGTCTGTAATGAGTACATATTAACGTGTAAGACACTAACGGAATTAAAGTCTGGACCACACCGACGCCAGGCTGTATGTAGCCTTTGGACTAAGTGCCTTTTTTGGATCAGCTGAATTTCTAACTCTTGGTTTGAGTTTATATTCAGATGCACAAACTTTTGCCCTCTCTCTCTCTTTTTCTGTCTCTCTCTCTCTCTCTCTCTCTGTTTGTCCTTGCATTTGCATCAGTGCCTTTTGCATTGGATGGACGTCCTCCCGACGTGACAGGCGCTCTATAAATGTGATGTTGTTGTTGTTGCTGTTGTTGTTGTTGTCTTAAAGCGCTTCACAAGATTTACTGTGAACTGCAGTGACTGTGTGTCTTGTTTAGGCACCCAATTTGCGCACGCCGATGTTCCACAAGCGGGTGTCTGGAGATAAGGCCTTCGTATCAAATGCAAAATTATTATTACATGTTATTAGCAATCTAGATAATAATAATCCTTTCATTTGATGTAGCGCTTTTCACGTCTTCTAGACGTCTCAAAGTGCTTCACAGAAATGACTGTATATTTTGGGGCGAAACGCGGCAGCCAATTGCGCACAGCAGTGTCCCCCACAAACAGTCGTGGATTGAAATTTTAGAGAGAGAGAGAGAGAGAGATCCGCTTTCAAACAATTTTATTATTGTGGTTTTTTTTAAAGAGATTGTTAGGCGCGCGTGTGTGTGCAACTTGCCCAAGGTTTCGCCCTGACCTGCCTGGATTCGAACACAGGTCTCACGCTTGTGCTTAGGCGAGTGCTCTAACCGCTGAGCTGCAGGAGCTCCGTAATTAGATGGAGGTGAAATTCCTCCCCCCGAGGGATATTAAATGTGAGACGATGAGAAATTTGGGGTCTTGGGAGTTTCATGTCCCAAGAGTTGACCTCAGTTTCCGCTGTCGCTTCTCGAGCTGAGCAGTCAGTCGTACGACTGACTCATTGTCATTGTCTACTCTTTAGTGGCCGATTTCCACACTTCTCCCTTAACCCCATCTGGCTAATTGGCATTCCGGGCGCTTCTTGCTAACACCGATGGTTGATCAAAGAACACATTTGCTCCGTTTGACATCAGACTGGAGCCGCTTTCGGAGATTTGCGGAGTGGCAAGGCGGCGTTTTCCCTTTGATGAACGGGGGAAACTCCAACCCTCTCAGCTAACGCCGGCCCGTCGATCTGTAAAGCCTCCTCTGCGCCCGAGTGTAAAGCAAAAACCCAGTGTTTGAAATCGGATCTCTCTCTTTCTCTCTCGCTCTCGCTCTCACCACAACTAACTCCCCGGAGATACCCAGGCCCCGCTTTGGAATTAATTAGCTTGTGATTTCATGGTACTGTAGATAGCAGCGCTGTGATTTCAATCTCTGTGTTCATATACAAGCCTGTATATGAACACAGAGGCACATGATCAAACATACAGAGAGACATCACACGCACACGCGCACACACACGCACACACACACACACAGACAGGCACACAATAAAAAGGCACATGGCCCATATACACACACACACAGAGACACACACACAACAAACACACATATATATAAGTCTGCCCACACTCAAACACGCCACAGGACAAACATAAATTGCATTTATGGAGCGCCTTTCACATCAGGAGGACGTCCCAAGGTGCTGGACAGTGATGGGTTTGAACCCCAAATTTGACTGTTGGGAGTCAAGAATGGGTGGTGGAAAAAGGAAGGGTTTGGAGTGGAGTGGAGGTGGGAGGAAAGTCTCCAGATGGACCTTGAAGGGGTTTTGGTTGTTGGAACGAAAGGCCAGTGTTTGCTTGACATTACGGAGCTCCTGTAGCTCTGCGATTAGAGCACTCGCCTTACAAGCGAGAGAGACCTGGGTTAAATTCCAGGCAGGTCAGGGCGAAACCTTGGGCAAGTTTCCTTACTCTACACACACACGCGCCTGATAATAATCCCTCGAAATAACTGATAATAGACTAGTCACTTCAATCCACGGCTGTTTGTGGGGGGGAAACGCTGCTGTGTGCGCAATTGGCTGTTCACTTTACGGTACATTTTGTGACGCGCTTCGAGATGTCTAGAAGACGTGCAAGGATTATTATTATGCAAGGATTCAAATGCAAGGATTACTATTATGATTACGATTATTATTATTGACACGGCATCAATTATTATTGTCAGTACGGGAACCAATCCGATTGCCTCTTTGCTCGCAGACAAGCCGAAGGATTTTGCACTGGCGGCTTCCAAGGTGCAGCAGACGCCGGTCGGCCATCACTCGGTTCCCTGTCTGATCCCCAGCCACAGCAGCTTCCTGCTGCCGGGCAGCCCGGCCATGCTACTGCAGAGGACCAACGAGGAGGAGAAGTGGATGGCGAAGCAACGGCAGCTCAGGCAGGAGAAAGAGGATCGGCAGTACCAGGTGTCCGAGTTCCGGCAGCAAGTCCTGGAGCAACACCTGGACATGGGCCGGCCAGGGATCCCCAGCGAGGCCGAGCTTCGCGAGGGCTTCAGGTCAGCCTGGGGTGATGTTCGGGCTGACCTCCCCCTCAGCGAGGAGGCGAGGTGGGGGCTCCATTCACATGGTGCAACACACACACACACACACACACACACACACACACACACATACACATCATACATACCTTACACACCACACACGCACACACACCCACCATACATACCATACACATATACACCATACACACACCACATACATACACATCATACATACCTTACATACCACACACACACACACCCACCATACATACCATACACATATACACCATACACACACCGCATACACGTACGTATACAATTGGCTGTCGCATTTCGCCCACAAATATACAGTCAGTTAACTTTACAGTATATCCTGTGAAACGCTTTGAGGCGTTCTCGAAGACGTATTAAAGCGCGATATCAAATGCAAGGATTATTATTATTATTATGTACCATACACGCACATGTACACCACACACACACACACACACACACACACACACACACACACAAACACGATACAGATACACCGCATTTGCATTCGTTTCCGCTTTCTGAAACCGCCTCCGCCGACGAATATATTTTATACGTGGGGGAAAAAAAATGTACCTTGTGTGTTACTCGCGCTTCCCTTTGAAAGCCTTGTGCGTTTTACGTGAGCAATGCAGAGGCAGCAGGTTTTAACCCAGCTCTACGCTAAACGGAGTGATCTCTCTCGGCTAAAGGCAAGGAGGGCAATGTATTAATTGGCTTCAAAGCCCCCCAGGGCTGTGGAGATGGTGGGTAAGGAGGGAGTGGGGGTGGGGGGGTGGGAGAGGAAACAACAAAAACAAATTGTATTTGCACTTTTCATGTCGGGAGGATGTCCGGAGGTGCTGGACAAGGGTTTGTACCCGAGCTGCAGATTGGAATCGAGAGGTGGCGAGCTGGGCGGGGTGGGGGGGTGTGGAGGGGTGATGGACGGAGTGGTCAAACGGGCCGTGAGTAACAGGACTTGTGGGATGGGATTGTCGGAGTGGTTGGGAGGCGAGAGAGTGTAGGGCCTTTGGCATAGATGCGCACTCCGCATTGACTGGGTCAGGAGAGCGGGGGCGCCGGGGCGGAAGTGGGGGGGGGGGCTGATAGACGATGGAAGAAGCGAGCTGACAGGCTCTTTACCGCTTCTCTGGGGACTCGAGTAACGCTTTCAGCTTTCGAGAGGAGCAGGAGGTTAATCTGCTACTTATTAAAGCCCGGCGTTCTTTCTAATCAAATACAGCGCTGCACAATAATGACGTGATCTGATAATTGCAGGCCGACTGGAGATCAGATGAAGGAATTAGCTTCGAGAAAGGCAGCGGGTTTATAAAGAGATGGGGTCTCGGGCTCATGTGGAGGGGTTAGACTAGTACCAAGTTCAACAGGTTCTGTTACTCTCTCTGTGCATTAAAAGCCCCCCCACTGCCCTCACTCTCAGCGTAGTCTTATTTGAGTGAGCGACTCTTAATGAGATAAACTGTAATCCCATTTTGTGAGCACTCGGGGAGATTTACTAACCGTTCTATTTAGGTTCAGAAGTGGGAGAGGATAGTAATAATAATAAGAATAATAAAATTCAACAACGATATGGAATAATCCTTGCATTTACTCCCTGGATAATGATAATTAATAATCTTTGCATTTGATATAGCCACGCCTTCTAGACGTCTCAGAGCGCTTCACAGAATATGCTGTAAAGTGAATTGACTGCATATTTGTGGACCGTCTATCTGTGGGCGAAACGCGGCAGCCGATTGCGCACAGCAGCGTTCCCCCACAAACAGTCTTGGATTGAAGTGACCCAATTGATTATTGGATTTTTTTTTTTTCTTGAGGGATTATTATCAGGCGTGCGGAGTATGGACACTCGACCAAGGTTTTGCCTGGAATTGATCCCAGGTCTCTCGCTTGCAAGGCGAGCACTCTAACCACTGAGCAGTGCAGGATTCCACAATTGAGACGCCACAAAGGCGCACACCTCACTCCCGAGCGTATAATCCCGTGAAGCGCTTTGAGACGTCTCGCTGAACACGCTAAGGCGTTGCATCATCAAATTGCAGGGATTATTGTGTTCAGCTGTTTCAATTCTTCCTCGGGTTGACCTGTTGTTCGTGTTGTCTCTTCTTCCCTCTTCGGCCAGATTGGGACCCGGCAACCACGAACACGGCGTCCGAGAGCAACCCCCTCACCTGGGGGCTCCCCCTCCCCTCATCTCCCCCAAGCCCCAGCACAGGGAGTTCCACTCGACCGCTCTGTGGAACCCCATCACCCTGATGGACACCCACGGCGAGACTCGGCGAAGCCAGGCGCTCAACTCGGCCGGTCACTACGAGCCTCACCGGCAGCTGGCTCACCCCGTCAAGACCGAGAGACTCAACCACCACGAGGAGCACGGCAAGCGGAGGGACGCGGCAACGGCGGCAACGGCGGAGAAATACCAGCCCCAACGGGGGGCCCGTCTCCCTGGAGCCCGGCACAGGCTATTCCTACGCTGAGCTGGAGAAGTCGGCTCAGTCCATCCTCCACCAGCAGAGACTGTCACTGCCTCAGTGCAGCCAGTACAGCGACGTGAACTTCCTGCTGGCTCCCCCCTCACCCTATCGCCACCAGCACCCCCCACCCCCACTCGCACCCCCACCCCCACCCGGCCCAGCACCCGCCCCAGCCGGCCCCCGCCCCCGACCGCACGCACGTTTACGACGAGTTCCTGCAGCAGTACCGCAGGCTGGTCAGCAAGTTGGACCTGGAGGAGAGGAAACGGAAGGAGGCGAAGGAGAAAGGTGAGCCCGAGCCGTCGCGGCGCAGTCCCATCTCCGTCCACCGGGTGGCGTATCCGTCGCCCTCGCCCCCCCCCCCCCCAAATAAGAACCGGGAGGCAGGCCCGCCGAGGGTGGGGGTGGGGCTGTATTCAAGGCGCTTTGGGCAGTTTCAAAACGTGATACACACTTTTTTTTTTTTTTACTTCGAGGCGTGTGAAAAATACTCTACGGGTCTTGGCTTCGTTTCCAATGAGAACCAACAAACATGCGGTCTTAACCATCGCCCACCTTCCTCTGGTCAATTAGCTCGCACGCGAGAGAGCGCCACCCAGTGGCAGTCATCCGGGCTCACATACATGAGTTCAAAATCCCTCCCGACATTAGATGGGAGTTGGGGAGTGGTGGGAGAGTGGGGGGAGGGTGGGGGGATTTGAAGCTGCAGTTTTCTGTAACTCGGGAGGAGATGAGAGCGCTGGCGACTGAGTCTGGTTGTGAGGGGAGGTGGGGGGGGGGGGGGGGGAAGGAATGCGGATTCCGGTTTGTTAATTGGGAGGATTGGGGTGGTCTAATTGGGCGCTGATGGGTTGATGTACCGACACTGACACATTGCACGCCGTCAGGAGCTGTTGTCACTTCGCTTCCACACTCTCCCTCCTAATTAGGCTATTACTATGACTTTGAAGACTCGTACGATGAGAGTGATGAAGAGGACATTCGGGCTCATCTGCACCGAGTGTCTGAGCAGCCGCCGCTGAAACTCGACGACTCCTCTGAAGTAGGTAACACTTTCCCTACTCTGGCATCACGTCTCTCGCTCGCTCGCTGAGGCTAAAAATAGGTTTGATAATGAGAGGCTTCCCAGAGCTGAGAGCTTTTTTTTTCAAAAAAAAAAGATTTATTCGGCTGCATTTTTAATTTGGCGTCCGTCCTCCTTTGTACGTGCGTTTGGGAACACAGGAACAGGGGGAGGCCATTCAGCCCTTCAAGCCGGTTCAGCCATTTAATAAGATCACAACTGATCTGTACCTCAACTCAGCCTCTCGATTTGAATTTCCCGCTTTCTCCCTGTATCCCTTGATACCCTGACCCTACCAAACATCTATCAATCTCACTCTCGAATGAATGTGTGCATAGATGCAACGTTCTCAACCCTTTGAGTGAACAAAAGATGCTTCCAGATTTCACTCTTAAATGGTCGATATAATAATAGTGACCCTTTCATTTGCATTTTGATACAGATATTATACAGTAAATCTGACATAAAGTGGTATCACTTGGGACCGTACATTTACTTTGAGTTAGATCAGACTTGCATAGGTTGTAACTGTTAAACAAGACTAGGATGTACGATTTGAGTGATTATACGATTTACACAGATCAGACTAATAATAATAATAATAATCCTTCCATTTGATATAGAGCCATATCACATCATAGAGATGTCTTAAAGTACTTCGTAGAATATACTGTAAAAATAAATTGACTGTATATTTTTTTGGGGTGAAACAATAGATAGTAATAATAATCAATGCATTTGATATAGTATTTTTCACATCTTATGGACGCCTCAGGGCGTCTCAGAATATACTGTAAAGAGAATTGACTGTATATTTGTGGGCGAAACGCGGCAGCCAATTGCGCACGGCAGCGTCCCCCACAAACAGTCGTGGATTGAAATGACCCGAGTTTTATTCTTGGTGGTGGGGGTGTTTTTTGGGGCACGGATTATTATTAGGCGTGTGGAGTCGGGAAACTTTGCCGAGAGAACGGTGTTTAAAAGTACAGGACGTAAATGTATTGAGCTTGAGTGTTATTAACCTTTGCTCCTCTCGTTGAACCCAATCTTTCAGAAGTTGGACTTCCTGAGGATGTTCAGCCTGACCACACGGGGCAGGAAGGAGGAGCTGTTAGCCCAGAAGCGACGGAAGAGGAGGAGGATGCTGATGGAGAGAAGCCCGTCCCCTCCGCCCATCCCCAGCAAACGCTCCAACCCCAACCCCCATCGCCCCCTGCACAGCAAGTACAGCTCGGACGACATGAACAACACCCCCGACTTGGCCGAGAAGAAAAAGTTCCTGACGGCTTTCAACCTGTCACACGTCCTCCCGGAGAGGAGAAAAGGTACGAGGAGCTTCTACTGACTTGTTACTAACAAAGAACGACAACAAAATTACACTTGAAAAGCGCCTTTCACGTCGGGAGGACGTCCCAAGGCGCTGGACAATCACTGCGTCAGACCCGAGCTGGGGAGGGAAGTGTGTGGGGGGGGATTAGGAGTTGCCGATGGGACCATCGAAGAGGAGAGTTTTGAGTTGGGACTTGAAGGAGAATCAGGCAGGGAGGGGGCGAGGCGGAGGGACTGCAGGATGGAGTTCCAGAGGTGGGGTGAAGAGTGGCTGGAGGCTCACTCGCCAATGGTGGGCGGAGGGAGGTGGGCGGACGGGTTGGTAAGGGGTTAGGAGGTCACGGATGTAGAGTGGGGCGAGGTTCACTGAGACAGGCGCATGGCGTAGGCTTTAATCCAACACTCCGGGTGCCATCATTCACACCCCAACCCACCGGATGCAATGTTGAACTGAGCTCCCCATTCATGCTCTGCTCAGGGCATGGCCCTGTTCATAAAGAGAAGGGAGTTACTCTCTCACAATCTCTTCCACGCCAGCCAATCCTCTGACCTTTTTCAATCAAAGGAAGTTGGGACAATGGGAGTTAACTGGGACAGAGCACTTCTCTGGGGTGGGACGCAGGGAGGAGATGCTGGTAGGACGGTGGGAGGAGGCAAGGGGTGTTTAAACCGGATGACGGTTAGAACGGCAACTAAACTCTGCACCCTGTGTGTGTCCCCATTCTCGCCGCCCCACCCCCCCCCCCACCGACCCACAGAAAAGGAAGACCTTGCAGTAATGATCCAGTCCCTCAGGCACAAGCCTTTACCATCGGAGACACGTTCGAAGCAACTCCCGATTCCTGTGTGTCGGATCTCCAGCTCATCACAGGCTGGTGAGCTCACATCAGAGAGGGTGGGGGTGGAGGTGGAGGTGGGGGGTGGGGGGAGAGCAGTAGAGGCGAGGGATGGTGGTGGTTTATGATGCGAGGGTGGGAGGGTACTTGTTCTCTGTTCCTGACAGAGCCACTGTGTCAGCTGGGGCATAGTCGGGCAATGCATTAGATACCGATAAGAGCCTGAGCCACGTCTCGAAGGGCTTCACGGAATACACTGTAATTTGGGTGGTGGTGGGGTGGGGGGGGGTGATAAACGCCAGATGACTGCACAAAGTGGCTGCCGTTTAAGAATGGAACCCCCTTCCTTCCTGGTGGGTAATGGCTTGGGAGCGTGGCAGGATTGACCTGGAGTCTGGTGAAAAGAACGGGCAGCATTCCACAACGTCGAGAAAGAGGATTTTAATTGTTTTTTAAATGTTAGCCTCTTTTTTTTTTGACATCCGCTGACTTTTGCTCTTTGGTTTAAAGACGCCTCGAACGTTCCTGCTCCTGCCCTGGACAAGTCGGACGGGCGGCCAGTGCCCATCGCTTCCCCTTCCCGCTCCCATTCCCATTCCCAGCCGGAACGCCACCACAGGCCCGAGCCGGTCAGGCCAGAGACGGTCAAACCCTCGGAGCCGGTCAAAGCCTCGCACAACGCCGAGAAGGTCAGGCCCCACGAGACGCATCACGGGAAGAGGGGCCTGAGCCTGCTCAGCAACGTGCCTGGGGCGAGGCAGAGGGACCTGCACAATGTGGCCGAGAGGAGCCGGCCATGGCAGGGCCTGCTGGCCGAGGACTTTGCCCATCAGTTCCACGAGTCGGTGCTCCAGTCCACGCAACGGGCGCTGCAGAAACAGAAAGGTAAACGCAACCCAGGACGCCACAGACCATCCCCCTCCCCCCTGGCGTAGAGAGACAAGAGAGAGTGCAGATGTCAGCCTGTGATTCCCACTACTGCTGTACCACAGTGGCTTCTCCCCATCGCCCGCTGCCCCCCCCCCCCCCCCCCCCCATTCCATTGCAGCCTGCCTGCCTGCCGCCTACACACAGAGAGATTTGCACAGTTCTCAGTCTGGCTCGATGCTCTTCAAACACAAACAAGTCAAGGGTTTCCACATGTGATTTGGGCCCTCGGGGTGCTGTGCGTGAGCAACATACCTCACTGACAGGCAATCGTGGAGCCAATACATACCTACCTTCCCACCTCCCTACCTCCACTCTCTCATACTCTCTGTCACACCTACTCTAATACACACTCACACGCTTTCATACACGCACATACACACAGAAACACACACACACACACACACACACACACTCCGAGTTTCATCGCTGGACTTTGTTCAGTGTGTAGGGGTTCCTGGTTGCCCACGTTTTTTATGCAATATGAATGAGACGGGGGCAAACGAGGCAGATCCCGTGCTGTGTGTTAAGCCTGCTGCAGGGCGGAGATCCCTTGCAAAGCATCCAGCTAAGTAGCGGAGTCTCGGGCTAACTGAATTCCCCGCCAGGCTCCCCCATGGGAATCGCGAACGAGTGTTTTGTTTGCGTTGAAATTCAAACCCTGGCAAAACTTTACAGGTCCTTGACAGGGCTGGTGGTAGGGGGGGAGGGGAGAGAGGAGAGGAGTGGGGGTTGGGTGGTGGGGGAGAGGGGAGCAAGGGGTGAAGGACTCAAGTTGACTTATGACCGGTACGTATAGAGGTAGTATCGTGTGTAGCGAGTGAGAATGTTTCTTGCTCTGCGGGTCTGTGTAGTTCTGCTTTGACCCCTCCAGGCCTTGTTATTGTGGAGCTCCTGTAGCTCAGTGATTAGAGCGCTCACCTTACAAGCGTGAGACCTGTGTTCGAATCCAGGCAGGTCAGGGTGAAACCTTGGGGAAGTTTCCTTACTCCACATACACACACACACACCTAATAATAATCCCCCCCCCCCCCCCCCCCCACAAAAAAAAATACAATAATAAGACTATTCATTTCAATCCACGACTGTTTGTGGGGGACGCTGATGTGCGCGGTTGGCTGCCGCGTTTCGCTCTCCCACAAACAGATATTCAATTCACTTTACAGTATATTCTGTGAAGCGCTTTGAGACGTCTAGAAGACGTGAAAAGTGCTGTATCAAATGCAAGGATTATTATTATTCTCAATGGCACTCACTCACCACTCTGCTCTTTTCTCCTTGTCCGTTTCTCTGTGTCTCCCTCCCCTCCGCCCCTGCCCACCCTCCCCTCCGCCCCTGCCCACCCTCCCCTCCGCCCCTGCCCACCCTCCCCTCCGCCCCTGCCCACCCTCCCCTCCGCCCCCACCCACTTTACCTCTCCTCCAGGCTCTCTGGCGTCCGAGCAAAAGCACAAGTTGGACACAGCCGTCCACTACAACATTCCAGAGATGTGTTCCTCGTCCCGGTCGCTGTTTACACATCAGAACGGGCAGCACTCGTCCACGCAGACGAGGAAAGGGACGCCGGTGGAGCGGGAGGAGGAAACGGACATGGAGGACGAGGAGGAAGAGGAGGAGGAAGAGGAGGAGGAGGAGGATGAGGAGCTCAGACCTTCCCATTCCAAGTGGCAGGGCATCGAGGCAGTCTTCGCAGCCTACCAGGAATACGTGGAAGGTACGGAGTGGAGCAGCTCCAGTAGCTCAGTGGTTAGAGCGCTCGCCGTACAAGCGCGAGACTTGTGTTAGAATCCAGGCAGGTCAAGGCAAAACCTTGGGCAAGTTTCCTTGCTCCACACACACACACACACACACACACACCTAATAATAATCCCTAATAAGAAACGAATAATTTTGTCAATCAATCCACGGCTGTTTGTGGGGGACGCTGCTGTGCGCAATTGGCTGCTGCATCTCGCCCACAAATATTCAGTCAATTCACTTTACAGTATATTCTGTGAAGCGCTTTGAGACGTCGATAAGATGTGAAAAGCGCTACATCAAATGTAAGGTTGAGTATTATTATTATTCAGGCTTCTCAGAGAATGACGTTTTTTGTGTGTGTGTGTGTTCGTCTGTGTGTCTGTGTGTGTGTGTGTGTGTATGTGTTTTTTTAACAGAACAAAACGTGGAGCGACAAGTCCTACAGACACAGTGTCGACGGCTGGAGAATTTTCACTATAATCTCAGCCTCACAGCTGAGCAACTCTCCCTCAGCATGTCGGTGAGTGCCAATAACAAACTCCAGGGGAATGTGTGGGAGGGTTGGGTGGTGTGCGAGGCGGGGAGGGAGGGAAGAGAGAATGTCGGGGGTGGAATGAACTCATCGCTCGGTCAGAATATCTTTGAGAACCCCCCCCCCCCCACCCCAGCGAGAGGGATGGGTTTGTGCAGAAAACAGATGGCCAGCAATCCTCCAAAATAACATTGGTCACTTCGCTCCATGGCTGTTTGTGGGACTTTGCTGTGCACGATTGGCTGCCGCATTTGGCCCACAACGTAACATACGCAGTCAATTCACTACAGTGTATCCCGCGAAGCGCTTTGAGACGTCTTCATGAAGTGACGAGGATCAAATGCCAGGAATCTTCTTATTAATATTATAATAACCCGTCCCCCCCCAAAAAAAAACTACAATAATAAAAATTGGTCCTTTTCAACCCATGACTGTTGGTGGGGGACGCTGCCGTGCAACTGGCTGCCGCATTTCGCCCACAAATAGACAAGTCAATTCACTTTACAGTATATTCTGTGAAGCGCTTCGAGACGTCGATACGATGTGAAAAGCGCTAGATCGAAGGCAAGAATTATTATAATGTTATTATGTTAACGGGCACTAACCCTCGATTCTCTCCGAAACACACAGGAGTTGCTGTCACAGAAACAGAAACTGGCCTCCGAACGAGAGCAGCTCCAGTCACAGCTGGAGCATTTAAGAAAGTGCCTTGCGCTGCCTGCGGTTCACTGGCACAGGAGCAACTGCAAGTCCTTCCCAAGGTGACATCCCTGACAGCTCGGGCCACACCACAGAGAAATTATTTTATTACCCCCCCGATATTTAATATTCCCATTGGAATCGACGCTGTAGATACAGACCTAAAGGAAACGTGCCACGTGCGAAGCGAAGGGTGTGTGTGTGTGTAAAAAAAAAACGCAGCCAGGAAATGAACGGACTTTGCAATGCAACTAAAAACATGACTTCTGCATCTCTCTATTTTTGCATAAATTGGCCTAAAGGAAACTGTGTTTCTCCCCCACCCACCCACCAGCCCCAATCAACCCCCACCCACCCCACCCCTTCAATCTTGTTTGAGTTTCTGATCATTTTGTTTGGTTGGCCGCTGTACGCAGTGACTGTTGATTTGTGGAGAAGGCAAGTGGGGTTCAGGGCTGAACTCCCGAGAGTCAACACCACTGAAAGCCTGGGGACAGCTAGTGTATGTGTGTGTGTGTGTGTATGTGGCTCTCACTCCCATGTCCTGTGTTCGGGCGATCGGACACTTTACGTGTTCGGTGACACCCAGCACGAGACAGGAAGATTCGCAAAGCGCTGCGGACACACCAACCAGAGGACCTCTCGCCCTCTATCTTTTTCTATCGCTCTCTCTCTCTCTCTCTCTATCCCCTTCTGTGCCCCAGAAATCCTGGTGGTAATCACCACCTCGTTCTCCTCTCCCTCCTTCCCTCCCTCCCTCCCTCCCTCCCTCCCTCCCTCCCTCCTTCCTTCCCTCCCTCCCTCCCTCCCTCCCTCTCTCCCTCCCTCGTGCCCTTTTTGCTCCACAACCTGAACCAGCCTCGTGCGGGACAATGTGAGACCCGCTGATACATTAAGGCCCTTTACAGCAAATGCACTTAAAAGGGGAGGGAGTGGGAGGGAGCCAAGAGTGTATGTGTGTGTGTATGTGTGTGTGTGAGTGATTAAAAAGGGGCATGCATGTGTGTAAGGGTGGGTGGGTTTGGAATTCGAAGGTTAAAAAGTCAACATTAATCCCAAGGGGGCCGTTTGTTTCTCCTTTTCTATCCTATCTCAACGAAACTTTAAACAAAAAAAAGAATTTTTTCACATTTTAAAAAAAAAAGGTGCTGAAGCCTTGCACTGTATATAGGAGAAAACAGAATTTTTTGTATGTTTTTATTACCTTTAATTATTGATATTAAAAGCTTACCATTTTTAAAAGAAGTCCCTTTCCCGCTACCTCCCTTGCTTTCTGCGCTCGGACCACCATTCTCCCTTCTTTTCCCTCCCTCCCAACTCCCCGTCCCCCCCCGTCCCCACCGAATACCCTCCACCTCCCCTTCGCCGCTGGTCGAGAAAAGAATGGAAATGCTTCACGGAAAAGGAGTGGTTTGGGGGGGGGTGGGGTGGTTGGGAAAGATTGCCGCTTTCATCGAAAGACCTCAAAGAAAATTTTGACTGGTGTCATGGACAGTCACTGCTGTGTACAATACAGCACAGGGACCTCTTCATCCCCGTGTAGGCTTGAGAAAGATGGTGTATATTGGCTGTATCAGCTACTCTGCCATTTCTTCTTTCCTCTCCCTTCTCCTCCTTTCACCCCCCCCCCCACTCCCTCCCCTCCCAGCTCGCGTCACCTCCGTCCACCGTGCACTGAGACCCTCACCTCCAACGCTCGTAAAACGCACTTTCTCACACTCCCTCCCCCCAACGCCTCACCGAGTTTAGGACCGAATTTTCCGCTCTGCCTGCCACCGCTTCCTTGCGTGACGCAAATTCACCGGAAAGTTCATTTCACGCTTCGCACATCTCCAGGTCTGTGTTGAGACTTGGTTTACGGGCAAGAAAATCCCTTAATCTCTTCTCTGCCCGATCCCCCCACTTCCCCCTCCACCCTACCACCCCTTTCTTACCCCCGAACCCACCCCCACACTTAATTTCACATGGCTCACTGTTGAGATTACAGTACGTGGAGAGGCAGCGGTTGATGGCGGAGGTCTTTAGATGTGAAAAATAAGGGGGCTTTGATTGGACGCAATGGCTTCTAAACGAAACAGGAGCAATTTGGGAAGAGGGGAGAGGAGGGCAGCCCAATTGTTGACGCTAGCAATCTTTTGTAGGTGTTTAGAATGAGGAACAGATTGGTTGCGTCGGGTGAGGATGGAGGCATATACATCGTTCTCCCGCTCGCTCTCCCTCCCCTCCCCTCCCCTCCCTCCCCGTGCTGGGTTGTGATGTTCAGGACTTGGTGGGGAACACAGAGGAGGTCTGTAGCCTTCCGTAGCTCCCATTGCCAACAATCCCAACCGCTTCACTAACTCCCGTTTGTCCAAGCCGAGCAAGCTCGCTCCCACTCCCACTAACTCCAGCAATGCTTAAAGCTTGTGTGTGGTTTTGTATGTGGCTTGGCTTTAACACCCCACCCCCACCCCCACCCCCCCGTTCCTCCCGGGAGAGTTTAGCAGTGTTTCACGTTTACGCTCTCTATTCAAACGTACGTCTAGGTGTTCGGGTTGTCCTGTCCGCCTCTCTACTGTTACTCGCCTCCGTGCACTAAGGGGCAGCGGCCGACGATTAATGCCGGCGTTAATTGCCGAGTCTCGCAAATTTGCCCCTGCAGTTCACCAGCGCTCCCGGTAACCGCTGATTGGTGTGTGTGAGGATGTTGAGAGAGGATGGATTACCTTCCCGGAGCTCTTCTGCTCGGAGTGGAGCTCGCCGAGTTCACGCGCAGGTGCGTTGATGAGAACCTCATCACAGGCGCCGACTGCCTTATTGCACTTGGGGCATGTGATGAACCTCGATGCTCACTCGTCTAAATGACCCGAGTGAACATTTGAGCACTTTGGAGAGGATCGGTCGAAGCTGTTCCCAGGGTGGGGATGGAATAATGGGAGTCAAAGGTGTAGGAAGGGAGAAAATTGGTAGTGGGAGGTAATGAGAGTTTGCCAAACTAGTGGTAGGTGAATTCTATCTGGGGGTCAGAGGGGGAGGGGAGGGGAGGAGGGGGCCGGGGGTTGTCCCTACAATGCTGTAGTCCATCACTAACAAGCCTCGACCTGCCTGCCTTGCACCTCTGTTGTTCTGCTGAACAGACATATCCTTAACAAGCCATTGCACCTGAAAAATTGGACCTGCCATTAATGAGTGAACTTTTTGGTTCCACATTTCTGCCACAGTCTGCGCACATTGGATTTCGAATTTTTTTTTCTCTCTCTCAAGGGAGGAAGGTGATTTGATCCGACTATAATATTGGGGCTTGGTGGGGGTGGGGGAGGGTGCCCAGTGGGTGGTGGGGAGAGGCGCGGAGAGAGGTTGATGCTGTGAAGATCCTGTTTTAAGTGTATTTGAATTTATTGTAATGTAATATATTATTTGTTGAATGTAGTAATTAGGTATTTATGAATATATTGCTGTAATTTCTGACAAAAATAAAAATTAAAAATCTTGTACAGATGGGTGGATGGCACATTGTTTGTTGTTTTATACGGCATTAACAAAGTATTATGTTCAGTATGTGTATATATATTATTTCTGTATTGACTTGTTTGTTTGTGGGAGACTGCTGTGCTAAATTTATTACTAAATTTGAGTACTTTGCAATATATATTCTGATGATATATAATTAATGTGGTGCTGTATCAAATGTAAGTATTATTATTAGTCTTATTATTTTATCATACCCACCTTCCCCCCCCCCCCCCCCCCCATCACCCCGGGCTGCCATACTCGACTGAAGTTCGTATGACGAGCGCTTTCCGACGTCCTCCCGACATGAAAGGCGATGGGGGTAAATGTGAATTTGTGTCGCGTTGCAGAAATGTGTCGTAAAAGTAAGCGATGCAAGCTTCTGGCCGAGTGTCCGGCGATCGGGAGGTAGGAACTGCTGTTTGGCATTGATCGGAGAGTGCCATCTGCTACTGATTTATTCCAACACATGTGGCTGAGTGTTCCCACGGACTGTTTGTTACAAATGTTGGCATCGGATTCAAACGTTCCTTCCTTTTGACTGGGCGAATGTAATCTTTTCAAGGGTGGTGGTGGGGGGGGGAAAAAAACGTTTGTGATAAATGAGAGCCAGAGAAATGGGATCCAGGTGAAGGGAGTACGGTTTTGCGGCTTGCGCTGTGACGGACTGCACCACACTACGCCATACCTTCTTCACTTCAAGGCACGTTCGAGGCGAGAGACTTCTCTCTGCGGGTGGTGCTTTAGTCTTTCTGCAACAGCTTATAGCAAGGAAAGCCCTTTGACCCATTTGATCTCCTCCCTGAGGAATACCCAACCTCCTCACCTCCCATCACAGGCTTCCTGGCTGATTTAGGGCGTTTCTCCCCAGTGCCCTGGCCAACAATCGCCCCCGATTAAATTGTTTGATCACTTCAAGACTGTTTGGGAAGAGTTTGGTGCAACGTAAACAGCCTGCCTCTTTCGCGTTTAGGAACCCCACTTGGAAGTTCTCGTTCGCCTACAAAGACACGCAGTCACTACACTTTGCAGTCAGCCTGGCGGAGGGATTGCGGGATGGAATTACGGAGGTTGTGGGGACAGAGTGGCTGAGGGCTCACTCAGCTGATGGTGAGGCGGGTGGGTGGGGGGACATGGAGCAGGCCGGAGGGAACGGACAAGTTGGTAGGGGTTTAGAAGGTCGCAAAGGTAGGGTGGGGGCAAGGCCGTGGATGGCTTTGCAGGTGAGGACTAGAATTGAAACTCCACAAACAGGCACAGACGGAGTTTAACATCTCAGAAGCTCAGCCTCCTCTCGGGCTGAACATTTCCGCGATACAAAGAGGGAATTAACGGTGTGTTCCGATTATAGGAAAAATGGGTTTTATTATCTGATATCCTCCGATGGAATTGTCTCCCATCAGATATTGCTTTACATTGAGAGATTCTGCCTCATTAGCTTTGCTGATACAGCACATAAAATGCCATTATTCACCCTATTAAATTCTCTCTCCGTTTCAAATCGTCCTATTTTCATAAGCTGCTGTTAAGGCAGCCACGTTTACTACGCCCTGGGTCCTTTGCACACAGGACTATTATGAATTTACTGAAGCCCTATTGACAAAACATAAACCCTTACCAGAACGCAAGCGATCGGACGTAAATGCAGTAAATTAAGCCCATTAGGGGGGAAAAGCAATGTTGATCTTTAGTAAGAATGGGGCACTAAATACCAAAGGTTTCCTCTTGATTTATTGGCCTGAAGTGCTGGAATTTCTTGGCGATTTCTTGGGGAAACGGTGTTTCCCCCGAAGACCAGTTTTTATTTTTACGACGTTTGGAAAAACTTCTTGGAGTCTCGTGTTCAAAGCCGCTGATTAAAGCCAGGGATCGCGGGTGATAAAAATAGCAACTGCACCAAAGTCGTAAAGCCAAGAGCACAGACAATGCTACTGGATAATGGGAAAAAGATGCCCTTTTTTTTCGCGAGAGGCGCAGAATGGAACGTGCGGAATGGGGAATGTCCCTGAGGGTCCCCAGTGAAAAGGTGTCAGCTGGCAGTAACACAGTATGTTATCATTGCAGTTGGGTGTCTGTATCCATCCCTGTCCTCCCTTCAAGTCTCTCCTCTTCGATGGACCCATCGGCAACTCCTAATCCCCCCCCCCCCCCCCACTTCCCTCCAACGCCACCTCCCCCTCGCCCCCCCCACCCCATCTGTCCATCTGCCTGGCCTCAGCTCGGGTCTGAAGCAGTGACTTTCCAGCGCCTTGGGACGTCCTGATGTGAAGGGCACTATACAAGTGTCATTTTGTTGTTGCCGTCGTTGTACTGGTTCTCTCGTTGAGCTATCTGTTAGTCCCACTCCGCTGCTTTTTCAACCTCATGCAGGGAAAGTGCTGTTACCCCCCCCCCCCCCCCCCAATCCCCCCACCTCCATATTTCACCCTCAAAATACACAGTCAATTCGCTTCACAGTCATTTTAGAGCTTATTTCCAGCCCCATGCTAAACACCATATCACTTGTCCACATTCTGACTTTCTGATCGTGTGGAGCCCTGTAGCTCAGTAGTTTAGAGCACTCTCCTTGCAAGCGAGAGACCTGGGTTCAATTCCAGGCAGGTCAGGGCAAAACCTTGAGCAAGTTCATCTGTGCGACACAGCTGAAAATAATCCCTCAAGAAAAAATATGAATACATCGGTCACTCAACCCACGACTGTTTGCGGGAGACACTACTGTGCGCAATTGGCTGCCGCGTTTCACCCACATAGATACAGTCAATTCACTTTACAGTATATTCTGTGAAGCGCTTTGAGACCTCTAGAAGACGTGAAAAGCGCTATATAAATCGAAGTTGTTGTTATATCAAGTGCAAGCATTAGTATTATTATTATTATTATTATTATTATTATTGCTCCCTCTGCCTCCTGCTGGGAAATTGCCTTTGCTATGGACAGGGATTGGGTTTACACATTTAAGAATGAGAAGCCAGAGGAGTGGTGGTGGTGGTGGTGGTGGGGAGTGGAGTGGAGGGTGACTACCGGTACCTGTAACCACAACACAGAGCTCAGTTTGGTGGGACCTCGCCCAATACAGGGCTGTTGATGTGTCATACGCAGTGAAGTGGCACGAGAGACGAGTTGTTGAACATTGTGGAGAGGGGCGGCCGACGGGCACTGTTAGGCTAAGCTGGCAGCTTGGCTGTGTAATGCGAGACACTGCCTTGCACTGAGTGCGAATCGGGAACACATGATGAACTGTTGGAAGTTCAAAGACTGTGACAAAACATATCAAACGCAGCAGTGCTGGTCTGCTGCCAAGGCCACAGTCGGCTCCACTGCTAAGTGAAGGCCAGTTGACATAGCTTTTTCTTCTTCTTCTGAAGTCGGGCTGTTTTTGATGTGCGTAAAAAATGTTTTTTAGTTTTAAAAAAAATGCCTGCCACTGTGTGTTAGCCTGCGAAAGCACAGTGGCTAACTTTACAGTGAAGTGCTTTGTCCTCCTGACGTGAAAGGCACAATATTAAATGCAAAGGTTATTACTACTACTACTACTAATAATGCTTACATTTATATAGCCCTTTTCACGTCTTCTCGACGTCCCAAAGCGCTTCACAGGATATATTGTCAAGTGAATTGACTGTATATTTTGTGGGCGAAATGTGGGGCAGCCAATTGCGCACAGCAGCGTCCCCCACAAACAGTCGTGGATTGAAATGACCAATTTTACTATTGTTTTATTTGAGGGATTATTAGCTGTGTGTGTGTGTATGGAGTAAGGAAACTTGTCCAAGGATTTGCGCTGACCTGCCTGGATTTGAACGTATTCGATGTAAATGTGTGTATGTGTGTGTGTGGGGGGGGGGGAGGGTGGGGGGGGGAATGGATTAGTGGGGGAGTGGGCTGCGCTAGCACTACAGTTGACTTCTCAAGGCCCCATAAGTTAATTGAGTTCCTCGGAGGAAAGAATCAGCCAAGGTTTCTGATCCTGATCCCTATCCAGATACTGATGATATGTGTGGGTGTCAAGCTCAGCTGCAATGAGTAACTGCTCCCCACGATGCCATCCCCCCCCCCCCCTCCACCACCACCTCCATGACCCCCCACTTGCCCGACACAACCTCTTCAGAAAAGTGTTCGAAAGCTTATAATGCGCAAAGCTCAGGCGCTGAGGAAAACCATTTGGGGAGAGGAAAAGGAGATGACAAGGGCTGATAATAATCCTTGCACTTGTCCTAGTGCTTTTCACGTCTTCTAGACGTCTCAAAGCGCGTCACAGAATATACTGTAAAGTGAATTGACTGTATATATTTGTTGGCTAAATGCGGCAGCCAATTGCGCACACCAGTGTCTCCCCAAACAAACAGTCGTGGATTGAAAATGACCAATTTATTATTGGTTTTTTTAGAGGGATTATTATCAGGCATGTGTGTATGTGTGTGTGTGTGTGTGTGGGGTAAGCACACCTGCTCAAGGTTTCGCCTTGACCTGCCTGGAATTGAACCCAGGTCTCACGCCTGTAAGGCGAGTGCTCTAACCACTGAGCTACAGGACGTCACATTAAAAAAAACATAATTGCAAAGGGTCGAGGAGCAGGGAAGACTGGGGAAATGTTGGCCAGTCTTGTGTCGTAGTACAGTACACATTACAGCGAGATACTGAGATGTGGTGTCTCCATCCAGTGGTCAAATTAGACTAAAGCAGCGAAAGCTCTAGAGTGTTGGTCGTTGAATATTGTAAGAAAGTATTCGATCAAAAGATAAAACAAAATCAATGCTTTTTTATTTTTTTTGAAACGCACCGGACAAGAGCTGAGATAAAGGCATTTAAAGGAAGTTTTGCTGCAGATGAATAAGGTGGGGGGGTGGGGGGTGGGGGGGATCTCCGCAGCGTTATCTCCTGTGCATTGTGTGGCTGCAACATATGGGCCCTTTTCCTTGGGGAATTTTGGGCCCTTTTATTTTGCGGCCAGCCTTTCTCATTAAAAGTTTCATGCTTGGTGCCTGCCAGATGCTTTTAGTTGTTTGCCTTGTGATGCATTGCAACAATGGGGAGGGAAGGGGAGGGAGGGAGGGGAGGGGAACGCAAAGAAGTGAATGATAATTCTGCTCGCTGGGTTCCGCGCAGCACATTTATCGATGTGCCTGCAAAGCTAAGTGCATTGCTCTTGCGCTCGATATCTCTTCCTGTGCACTTGAATGCAATATTAGAAGCCCATTTATGCTTGTGAAATTGTGTAACAGATACGCTGATGGGGTTAAATTCTCTAAACGTCCCGGAAATGGGGTGGAGGGGAGGAAGGGAGGGGTTAACCAACTCAAAGGTGCTTTGCATCCCATAATTTGAGTCCAGTGGAATAAAAATAATAATAATCCTTGCATTTGATGTGGCAACTTATCACGTAGTCGAGCCGTCTCAAAACCCTTTGCAGTATATTCAGCATAAAGTGAACTGTGACTTGCGTATTTGTGGGCGAAGTATTTCTTGTTACTAACCGCGTAGACACAACGCGACTTGTCAAGGGCACTGCTTGAGCAACACAGTTGGCGTTCAACTCGCTGTTGTTTCTCTTTGTAAAAAGACTAGATATGGCCGTGTTGAAGGAGTCATCATGTTTGGGTCTCGCAGAGAAATAATTACGCTGAAAGGAAATTTGCAGCGTTTGTTAAGGCGTTCCTTAAATTAGCGAACAGTTCTGTTTGAGTTTCAATCCCGTGAAAAATTTCACTTCCTGCGAAAAAGGAAAACATCTCAGCAAATCAACTGTCCGGGAAAAGCTACACGTGACGTTAATCTCGGATAAATTAGAGGCTGAAGCTGACGGGCGCGTTTCACTGGGAGAACCAGAGCCAAAGTGGAGCCTAATCTGAGGCACTGTTTTGATTAAACACTCTGCCACCTTCAGGGTCCCCCCCCATCATCCCCTCCTCCTCCAACGCAATTTATCAATGGAAGTCAACCCCTCCCCTTGCCATCATTTCCCCCTTTCTCCCCTATGACTGTTTGTGGGGACGCTTTTCTCAGCTGAGCTCAACCCAATTCAGCATTTGGACGGCCGATCGAAAGCATGACGCAGCACCCAGCCACTGACTGGGGAGGTGCATGCCACACAGGTTCCTTTCAGTCATTAACCCGCCCCCCCCCCCCCCACCCTGACACAGCGGAATAAACTACAACATGTTGTTTCCTCTTGTGTCCCTTTACCTCACCCCCATCTTGTTCCCTCCTCCTTCCACTGCACGACACGCACCGACTAACCAATAAATAAACCTCCAGTTCACCTCGCAACCTGCAGACAGGAGATTGTAAGATCTGGGGTTTTTTTTGCGCAACAGACTGCGGCTACTAGAATGAAACGTAGCATATATTTTCGCGCGGTGGGTGGGGGGGGCGGCTGGGTGGGGTGTGAGGTTGGGTGGGGGAGGTCAACGGATTGTCGGGAGTTGCTATCTTTCAGAGGAGACTTCAAACCGAGGTCTTGTTCAGGTGAATGTGATAAAAGATCACGTGTCGAGTATTGGAAGAGAGATGGTTAGCTTCTTGCAGTGTTCTGTCTGCCCCCAGATAAAATCAATCGTTCGCTGCAATAGGTGTGAATTAGCTGCCTACAAAAATACATGAAATCCTGTGTGAGGGGCTTGGTAACATGACAAGACACTATTCTCAAATCAGAGGGTTATTATTAGTATTATTGTATCGCCTTCTCCGTTATATAAGTTTTTTTAAAAAACAATAACATTTTTCTGTAAACCCTTCGAAAAAATAACAATTTGGTCACACAATTTGACGTGTTTCGTCCACAAAATATGCAGTCAATCCTCTCTACAGTAATCTGTGAAGAGCTTCAGGGCATCTCAAAGACGCTATAACAATAATAATAATCCTTGCATTTGATACAGCCCTCTTCATATCTTATCGACGACCCAAAGCGCTTCACAGAATATACCGCAAAGTGAATCGATTGTATATTTGTGGGAGAGCGAAACGTGGCAGCCAATTGCGCACAGCGACGTCCCCACAAACAGTCTTGTGTCAAACGCAAGGATTACTATTATTCTTAATAGAATGTTTCCCTCCCAATATTCCTTCCCCCACTTTTCACAGATGAGTCGGCAGGTCGGTGACCAACACTGTGTCTCAGCGACCAGCGTGAGCTAACCCGGTTAGCGGAGGCACGACTGTGGGAGATGGAACTGTGTCCCAGGTTTAATGCACGCGTCTGTACTGAATTAGCTGATCTCAGCTTGATAGCGGCTGTGTGTACGCTACAAGTGCCCATGAGCTAGAGTGACAAATTAGTCCCTGCGCTCGCTGCAAAAAGAAGTAAGTGCGTGTGAGACAAACTGCTGGAAAAAAAATATAGGTTATTGGCTCCATCTATAAATGCAAATTGAGTGGATGTGTCAGACTAGGGAAACGTGCTGGTAGACACACACACACACATATCCAGACACACATACAGACAAATGCACAAACACACACAGACACACATACAGACAAATGCACAAACACACATGAGACATCCAGAAGATGTGAAAAACGCTACATCAAATGCAAGGATTTTCATTATTTTTTATAAACGCACAGACAGACACACACATACACACCAATATATACACACACCAACATATACACACAAACACACATACAAGCACACACACACGCACACACACGTGAGATGTCTAGAAGAAGTGAAAAGTGCTATATGCAACGGAAGAATTATTGTTTTTATAAATCCACAGACACACACGCACACACACACACACACACACACACACAGACACACAGACACACAGACAGACAGAACTCTGCACTCTCAGTCACACACACGCCAAGATAGGTCAGGTGGTAAGGACATCCTGCCGATCCATCAAAACACATTTAAGGGGAGTGCGGAGAGTAAGAGAAGCTCACTCATCCACGCCAGACAGTAAGTGACACAACGGAGGGATAAATGAGGCTTCTGGGGGCAGCAGCGTTCAATTTCAAGCCACTTTACAGCTACATCACAAAGCCTTTACATCAAACCTGCAGAGGGCTGTACACGGCTCAGTGTCTCCTGGGGCGACAGACAGCACATTATTCCAGCTTACACTCTTTACTTTTTAATGTGCTTTCTCTCCTTCAATTTACCCCCAACTCCCCATCCCCCCCTCAAACTCCCCCCACCTCACCTTACGTTCACAGTATTGTGATAATAATCTGTCCCCCCAAACCCCGCACACAATAATAAATATTGGTCTTTTTCAATCCACGACTGTTTGTGGGGGGGGGGGGGGGACGCTGCTGTGCGCGATTGGCCGCCGCGTTTCGCCCACAAATATACACTCAATTCACTTTACAGTATATTCCGTGAAGCGCTTTGAGAGACGTCGATAAGATGTGAAGAAACCGGCTAAAGGTTTGAACTTAAACCTCATCTTAAAACGTACGTTGTGGGTGGGGGTGGGGAGGGGAGGGGAAGGCGAGATGCGGTGCAGTGTCTTTTGAGAAAATGAAATACTGCCCTAAATTCTGCAGCCTTAAGTGGCAAGAGAACGAATGCCCTTTAAGGCCGAGCCTGTGGAATTACGTGCCTCCACCGACTCGATCGTGCTCACAGATTCCTGCGATCAATCTTCTTACAGCGCAGCCGAGTCGAGTCCAGGTTCACTCCAGCTTCCTCCATAGCCCTGCTGTGTGATGCGGTCGCGTGTGGCTGAACGGCACGTCAGACCTCAGAAGACAGCGTGTGTGGGGCAGAGTGGTGCCGTTGTTGATTAATAGGTTGCCTGGCTACACCTGCACACAGTGCCTGTCACCCGCTGAGCTATCGCTCGCTCGCTCGCTCACCGTCAGGCAGTAGGGCGCTCTTCGAGAAGAGTGCCAGCATCACATCGCGAAGGGAGAGACCCACGAAAGCAGGCCAGCCCGTGCGACGCTCACGGCTGGAAAAGCTGGAAAACTGGCATTTTCCTGGGGGTGGTGGGGGGGGAGTGGAGGGGGGTGTGTGTGTGTGTGTGGGGGGGGGGGGGGAGGGCAGAGAGAAAGACGTAAGTTGCTGTTTGTCTCCCCCGTCCACTGTGGAAGCTGTCGACTCCTTTTTCCTTCCGCTGGTCGGAAGGCGGAGAACACCGAAAACCGGCTTCTCTTCGTCTCTTTATTGTTAACACGGCTTAAAACACACGCATCACGCACGCACAGATGTACTCGGGAGTGCCACAGTTTTGTTTTGTCAAGACCCGAGCGCTCCCAGGCCAGGAACGAACGACGTTTGGCTTCACTCTGGCCTGACGTTAAGAGAAACATCAACGCCAACCAGACATTCTGTATTTCCCACGGAGCTGTTATGTTTTTTGAGCAGCGTTGCCTCGTGCAGCACCATTTGTGTGCGCGCTTTGTACAGTACTCACTGCCCGCTGGGGACCAGTGTTAAGATTGCCAGTCTCATTTCGTGAAAATTTGAAAGACTGGATTTTCCCCCCCCCCCCACCCCCATCACCCCCAGTCAAGTGGTCTCTGGGACGACACCCGGCCCACTTGTCCGGCCTTGAACTTTAACCTCCCAGATCACCTTCGATCAAAATGACTACTTTCTAGGCCCTCATCAGCCAATGCGGCCAGGGTGCTGAAACAGGGAATATCGTTCCACGGAATTACATAAGACTTGCAACATAAAGTCAGGTCATTCAACCCAACTCATTTGTTTGTGCTCCAAACAGCCTTCGCCGCCCCCTGCTAATACTCTAACCCCTTCTATAAGCACCAACTTTCCTCCTAAATATGATGGCTTCTTGTTTCAACCATCAGGATTAATTTGAAGGTGTTGGCTCTTCCAACACTTACTGAAAGCTCAACAAAAACGAAGGCAAAGGGAAGAATGTAAAATTTTTTAATTCATATTGGTACAACCTGGGTTATAAAATTGATTATAGAGGATGTACAGGACAGGTAAAATCCCGGGCAGTGATGCTAACGCCTTCGACCAAAGGTTCAGCTTGTGTTTCGATAGTAATGGTGCTCGTTGGTGTGTTCTTGACACCGCTCGCTTGGCTCCGTGTCTCAATGCCCAGGAGGGAACAACATTCCTGTTGTTGAGGCAGAAGGACAGACAGCTGACGGAGTTCACTCCGCAAGTCAGCGGGGATCTCTTCAGCTCCTGTGTGCTGGTAACAACTGGAGAAGCGTTTGCACATTGCTAACACACTAACAAACCGTACGATCTTACTCCCCCTAGTGCTGTTTTGATCCTTCACACAACCGCTTGAAACATACCTCGTCACAGTTCCATATATTCAGTCCGCATGGTAGCCCTGTGGTGCCTAATTTTCATTCATTTGATGTTGTCTCTTGTCTCTTCTTCCCTCTCCCCCTCCAAAAAAAACATTACTGAATCACTGAATTTCAAGAATTCCGTGCTATGATTTATTTCCCACGTAACTGAATGTCAAGAACCCATTTATTTAGAAACCCTAACAGCGGTAATGGTGAGCAAATCACTGTTCCTCTGTCTGCTTTGCCTTCGAATCCTCGGGAGAGAGTCAATGGTGTGGGGGGGGGGGGGTGTTCCAAATCCCTATGAACCAAGTCATTTGCAGCAGCACTAATCTTACCGACCCAGTTTTTAACCGCAGCGCGATGCCACGCAGCTCCCAACAGAATCCCCGCGCGCATAGTTGAGCACAGAAGCAACAGCTTGAAGCAACTTTAACCCGGCTGCCGCTCACAATAAACGGATTTTCAAAAGAAGCTCTCGAGGTATTGTTCTGGGGCAGTGAATGCGCCATTCTGCAGCTGCCCCTCTGCCAAGTGATGCATTTCCTAACAGCTGAATTGATGAAGATCTTCCAAGGTTTTATATGAAAAAATGAATGATGCAGCGTTAGCTGTCTACCAGCTCCCTGCCCCCCGTCCCTCCCCCTAACCCAACATCCTCCCACCGCTCCCTATTAAAAAAAAATCACCATTTCCTGCTGAAGGCAGGCAGCTTAATAGTCCTGGGACTGAGCCCTATCTCCTGGCTGCAGGTTTGTGCGCAGCTTGTGCATCTGGTTCAGTGATTCGGTGAGGAACGCCCCAATCGTGTTGATCTCCATCAGAGTCAGGTTGTCCAGCTAGAAAGGAGAACGAGAGAGAGAGAGAGAGAGAGAGTTTCATGAACAAAGTCAACTCTTCCCCTTTGCGGCAGCTCTGACTTTCACCTTCCGTGAAAACGAACTTGGAATTCCACCCAAGTCTTCGTCCGCAAGACCGTTTTGCTAACAAAATTGAAAGGTCGAGGCAGAATTTAATTTGCCAGCCGGTTCTTTTTAAGAAGCATTGGGAAGCATTAGAAATGCCACGGCTTTCCATATGTGTGCGCTTGACTTGTGTCAGCTGAGCGACAGGATTAGCTCCGAGTTGACCAGCTGATGTGTGCTATTCACAGGTTTCAGCGGGTTCCCCGAGGAACAATGTTGGATACCGATCAGAAATGAGAAGAAGGACACAGACTCCATTTCGACCTCTGATTTGAAAGATATCCAATTAACAGCTCGACGTGGTAATGGCCTTCCCCATTACAGCGTTGCAGCGTTGGCCTGAGTTATGAGCTCAATTCCTGAGAGTTTGACTCAAAGCTTTCAGGGGAACCTTGATACGAGCGAACGTTTATTTTGAGAAGGCAGACTTCTGTTAACACAAAATATTTGTTCCCTGATCTTCAAGGCGAGCTCAGCCTGTGGTTGAAAACATCGCCCTCCAGTGGAAACAAAGCAGAAAACAAGGACAAAGTACTGTATGATGATCAAAATTTAATTTAAAAAAACACTCCCAAAGTCTGAGGGATTCCAAGTAAACTTTCCAAATGGGAACTTTGGGTGTTAGTGTGCTGCGGAGATGGGCACTGTACCTTAGCGTGTGCCTCTTGCTGATTGACGAAGCTGTCTGCAGACAGCCGTAGCTTGGCAATGCGAGTGTCCCATGTATCTTTGATCAATGTCCGGATTTCATCTGCTTTGGGGATGTTGTCTGAGGCACTGGAGAGGAGGAAAAGAGTTCTAAGAAGCAGGTCAAAGGAAACTATATATATATATATAATATATATTTAAAACATTTTAGTGTTTACCCATTTCATTTACCAGACTAACGTTGATTCACTATTTCACTGCAGAGGGCTGAAGCCAGTTTAACTGGACTACTTAAATTGAGATATTTATAATTATTATCCAATAAACCCAACTTTAATCAGAAGGACTGTTGAGCAGGAAATCAGTAGAAATTTGTATCCCTTTTTAATTGTATTTAATTGTATCTTTAGCCCACCTAAACAGGCAGACAGGACCTGGATTCATCATCTCATCTGAAGGATTGAACCTGCAGCACTCCCAACAATACTCACTGGTTTAACAACAACTGGGTCAGTTCCATATAGTGAGGACTGGGCATCGGGGTGAAAGGTTCTTCTTTCCGCTCTTGCTCTTTAATTTGTTCCAGTTTTTCTGAAAAGTCAGTGAAGAATAATGTCAGTTTTATGTATCTATCCGATTCTCTTCTCTCCCACCGAATCCTGGCAATGTATGAAACAAAAAACATCCGGCAGTCTGGAATGATCAGATATGTAAGGGCCCCGAAACATATTATTACTGTACTACGCTCCGTCCCCTGCCCTCTGTTAGCACTCAAGCACACTCTCCTGGGTCAAGAACGCTACATACACTGTTATAGTCCTATCAGAACAGACCTCTCCCTCGTCTGATGGGGAAGAATCAACACCAGTGCACATCTTTGACAAGCGTGTGATAAGTTAAATGTTTTAACATTCGCGATGTGGGTCAGCCTTGCACAGCTTCCGTTCTGCACTCTTTTGTTAATGCTCCCTAATTATACCTAATTAAAAATATATATTTTAGACAACACTGAGCTCTGGTTTAAACACACCGAGAGATAAACAAAACCTCAGAACATGGTTTGAAAATATCTACTAGGCGTTTGACTTGGATAATTGTTTACCCCAACAAGGTTTCAAATATGTCACTAATTTATAAAATGTTTTCATTGCAATTTATTTGCTTGCCATCTGACGCACCTGTCCGTTATGTAACTTGCGCTTGCCTCTGTCTTTTACCTTTCTCTCTTACCTATTTCCTTTTGTCATAAAAGGCATCATTTTCCTAATTTTCTTAGTTTTGAAATTCCCCTTCACTCAATACAAAAATGTTAAAATACTGTACGCATTTAAGCAGGCAGACTTAATTTTCCTCTGCTCCCCACTGCTGTCTTTGTTACCTGGTGGAAATGAATATATCGGGCAGCGCGGCAGTTTCACCGCGTACTCGCAGTCAACGGAGTGGGGGAGGACGCTTCATGTCTGTGAAACCTGCCGAGTTTCCAGTCTCGTTCCTCCTCAGCGCCTTGGGACGTCCTCCCGACATGAACGGCACTATCTACACCCAGGTAACTCTGTTGTTGCTTTGTTGTCACGGTACGCTCCCAAGCCCCTCTCACCCCAGAGGCGGGTCAATCGTGGTCGGCATTTGTGGTCGTGAGCAATCCGACCTCAGGCCTCTGGCAGTCGAAATAATCACATTTCTCTGCCAGCGGGAGGCGAACGCGAACGGCAGGAATCTCACTCACCTACATCCATCCAGGCGGGGGGTACGATCCTGCACTTCTGTCTCTGCTTCAGATTAATCGCAAGCCACGCGGGCACATCCACCGGCATGCCGGGATTGAAAGGTCCCAAATCTCCCTGCCGCACACAAAAAACAAGGACGCCGCGCCGTCGATAACTGCTGATAACCCTTCAACTCCAAGGGAAAAGGGCTCAGGGATGAGGTGTCCGGAGTGGGCAAGTCGGGGATAAGGACAAACACAAGAAACAAACGCAGACGCGACGTCGGCGGGTTGAAGACTCAAACGGTCGGGTGTTAAGTCAAGTCAACTTGTACGACAACAACAGCGACAACTCCCGATCTATATTTACTAGGATGGTGCCAGGATTGAGGGACTTCAGCTATGAGGAGAGGCTAGATAGGCTAGGGTTATTCTCTCTGGAGCAGAGAAGATTGAGGGGAGACCTAATAGAGGTTTATAAGATCATGAGGGGTTTCGACAGGGCAAATAGAGAAAAACTATTTCCACTCGTGGGTGAATCTGTGACTCGTGGTCACAGATTTAAAATAGTTTCAAGGCGCAGTAGAGGGGAGCTGAGGAGAAATTTTTTCACTCAGCGAGTTGTTCGAATCTGGAATGCATTGCCTGAAAAGGTGGTGGAGGCTGATTCGATAACAACTTTTAAAAGGGAATTAGATCTTTATTTAGGGAGAACGGGTCTATTAGGCTATGGGGAGCGGGCAGGGCAGTGGGATTGAATCGCTCTTTTCAAAGAGCCGGCACAGACTAGATGGGCCGAATGGCCTCCTTTTGTGCCGTAAAATTCTATGATTCTATGATATGGCGCCCTGCGCGCCGGACGGGGTCTGGGAGCGCTTCGGACGCTACCGATCCACGTCAGGCATTCGAACCGAGTGGCGCCATGCCATTTTTTTTTTGTCGTGGCGTCCCACGCGTTGTACGGAATAACTCCGGCATTATCAGGCGACGTGCGTACAGTGCCCGGCAGGCGGGCGGGCGTTTAAAATAATAATAATAATAATAATCATAATCCTTGCATTTTGATACAGCGCTTTTCACATCTTATCGACGTCCCAAAGCGCTTCACAGAATAGACTGTAAAGTGAGTTGACTGGTTATATATTTGTGGGCGAATCACGGCAGCGTCTCCCCCACAAACAGTTCGTGGATTGAAATGACCAATTTTATTATTGTGGGTATTTTTGGGGAGGGATTATTATCAGGCGTGTGTGTGTGTGTGTGTGTGTGTGTCTGTGTGTGGAGTAAGGAAACTTGACCTGCCTGGATTCGAACACAGGTCTCCACCCAGCTTGCAAGACAAGGGCTCTAACCACTGAGCCACGGGAGCTCCACGATGAGCGCAGTCGGCGGGTAATCAGACACACAGACACACACACAGACACACACAGACACACACACACACAGACACACAAACACACACACACAGACACACAGACAGACACACACACACACACACAGACACACACACAGACACACACAAAGACACACACACAGACACACAGACACACACACAGACACACACACACACACAAAGACACACAGACACAGACACACACACACACACAGACACACACACACACACGCAGACACACAGACACACACACAGACACACACACACAGACACACACACACAGACACACACAGACACAGACACACACACACACACAGACACACACAAAGACACACACACACACACAGACACACACACAGATACACACACACACACAGACACGCTCGATAATAATTAATCCCTCAAACCCCCCCCCCCGCCACCCCCCCCAACAATAATACAAGTATATTTTATACTAGACACTCACTGTGATCAGGTAGATTTTGTCGGAGCTGAAGTTCGGGATAATTGTCACCGTCTCTTTCTCTGCCAGGAATTCCACCTCCGCCGCCTCCATCCCGGGCCCCCCGGCTCCGGCTCCTACCCCAGCCCCCGGCTCCGGCTCCTACCCCAGCCCCCGGCTCCGGCTCCTACTCCAGCCCCCGGCTCCGGCCTTAGATCAACTGTCAACCGTCCCGCGCGATCCCACACACACTCCCGGAACCGGAAACACAGCTCCACCCACTCGGGGTCAACACGCCCCTGGCAACGCGTCCCTAGCAACCCATCCCCAACCCTCCTCCCCATAGCAACCCAACCCCATCCCCATAGCAACCCATCCCTACCCTCCTCGTAGCAACCTATCCCAACTCTCCCCATAGCAACCTATCCCAACTCTCCCCATAGCAACCCAACCCCCTCCCCGTAGGAACCCATCCCCAATCCTCCTCTCCATAGCAACCCATCCCGACCCCATCCGCCTAGTAACTCATCCCCACCCTTCCCTAGCAACCCATCCCACCCACTCCCCTCCAAGCCTATTTGGCAATGCTTCTCTAGCAAGCCATGCCAAGCCCCCGCCCGCGCGGTGCCCCCAGCGACCCAACCCAACAGCCCTGGTATCGCGCCCCCTACCAAACCCATCCTTTAGAAACCCTAACAACGTCAAAGTACCTGATGTGATGGTGTCGTGGAGCCTGTCAAAACTGACGCACTATAGGCATATTGTGTGTAAATATCCTCCCAGGAGCATTACACTATCGTACACATTGAGGTTTCTCAGCGAAAATAACAAGCACCTCGACACTCAAGCTACTGGGTGCTGTGATCCAGTGCAGTGTACTCAATGCCTCCACCTTGCCCCTTCTTTGGCCGTCTTCCGATCGCGCCTCAAGACGTCCGATCATTCCTAAGGTGACTCTCCTTTCTCACCCTGGCTTAGAGTCATTGTTCAGCGACCACTACACCATGTGAAGGGCGCTGTATCAATATGAGGTGTTGCTGTTGTTGTTGTTGTTGTTGGGAGAGTGTTCCAATAAATGCTGCAGGCATCGTGGTTATAAAATAAAATGATTTATTTGGTTTGCCGAGCACTTACAGAACTCATCGAAAGTATCACTACATTTCACCATTTGCTGGTGTAGCTCAGTCTGCACTCCACACACAAGGAGGGGAATCACATTAT
Source organism: Hydrolagus colliei (assembly GCA_035084275.1). Classification (NCBI taxonomy): domain Eukaryota; kingdom Metazoa; phylum Chordata; class Chondrichthyes; order Chimaeriformes; family Chimaeridae; genus Hydrolagus; species Hydrolagus colliei. The sequence continues at coordinate 3,370,218 of CM068756.1, read as the reverse complement.
AATATACTACTAATAATAATCCTTGCATTTGATGTAGCGCTTTTCATATCTTATCGATGTCTCAAAGAGCTTTACAGAATATGCTGTAAAGTGAATTGACTGTATACTTATGGGTGAAACGCAGCTGCCAATTGTGCACAGCAGTGTCCCACACACAACAAAATTGTCCCACACACAAAAAAGTCCATCCCCAAAAAACACTATAATAACATTATAATAAAAATCCAACTTGGATTCAAATTACCAATTTTTATTATAGTGGTTTTTTGGGGACGGATTATTATTAGGCGTGTGGAGTAACAAAACGTGCCCAAGGTTTCGCCCTGATCTGCCTGGATTCGAACACAGGTCTCACGCTTGTAAGGCGAGTGCTCTAACCACTGAGCTACAGGAGCTCCAAATTATGTTTGGAGAAGGGATTTTTTGCATTGTCTGATGTGATGGGGTGAATTTGGATGGGTTGAGTGGAATTTTCCTCGTTGTTATCTTCCCATCGTCAACCACAACAACAAATTGCATTTATTATGGCGCCTTTCACTTGACTCCTGCTAATGGATCTGGTAAATAGATTCCTGCTTTGAATCCATTGCAACACATAACCACACAGTCAACGGCACTTTGCTGTTTATTTTGCAAAAGGTATAAAGAATATAAATCACCGTCGCTTGGTTTACATGTAAATATTTTAAAACATATGTTTCTACTGTTCCAACGTAAACTAAGGTAAGAACATATTGCTATCAAAGACAGCCTAGCTCTGTTCGTTTGGCATTGGTACTTGTTTACGTTTTTTGTTTCGTAAGTTTTTAATAAGGGATTGTCGTACAATATTGTGAACTGCACTCAACTGCAACCAATGACACCATTCCCAGTAGGTTAGCCCTGTCCTTGTGCTTCAAATGGAGCTCAAAGTTAGATTCTTTCAAAAACAAATGATGTAAATTTCTGTTAGGAAATCATATTTCAGGAAACAGGAGATAGTTTGAAGGGACATGGCATTTGCAAGCGACTGCTCGGATGATGCAAAGTGAACTGGGTGGACCTCAGTCTTCATTGTCTTGCAAATGCTTGTGTGCTAAATTTGCTTTGAGGATGAAATTCTCACATCTGCTTCGCCCTCGTAAAGTGTCTCACTCTCGGGTGTCATTTCTTTAGTTTTCCAATATAAATATATATATATACAGTATGTAGTATATCTCACGTTTCAATTTCTGAGCAATAGAGTGAGGAGCGGCACCACAAGGCACTATTTCCTGTTTGGCAATCGACATTGCAAAAACTCCTGACATCATGTGCATGTGGATTATTATGCCTTTCGCCTTCTGTTGGCTGTCACAATGAATTACAATATTTCCCATCTGTCCGCTTCGCCATTTAAAAAAAAAAAAAAAAAATCCTTCAGGCATTAACAGTACGAGAAGGAACTGGCATTCCCAGATGGTCATGGTTTAAGGAATGTGTGGTGGTCTTCAGCATGTTGGAAACTTTAGTAATTTGGTTTCGTACATTTACAGAGCTTGCATTCGTACATTTATTTAATATTCGTACATTTATTTAATATACCGTTCTATATTTTCGAAGCACTTTGAGATATCTCAACAACCTGAGAAGGTGCTTTATGAAATGCAAGGATTATTATTATTAGTATTATTATTATTATTATTATTATTCTTGTCACAACTCTGACTCAACGATACCAGGACCTCTGTGTGAGTTGATTTAGAGATTCAACGGAACCCATTGCTGGCAGTAAAAAAGAACAATATTTAAAAAGAAACACTTATTTTTGGTTACATATATATATAAATAAAATTTATATATATATATATGCAAATAAATCCATAACTTGGTGGGGGGGGGGAAAATTCTCCAAAGTCAATCTTGCGAAGAAAGGTGGCAATTTCAAAACTTTTCAATTCTTCAGTGGACGAGAGGGAGAACTGACTGACAGATCAAATCTGCGTGAGGTTCATCATTTGTATTCAAAGTGAAACAAGACAGATGGCGTGTGTGCAATCTGCTGTTAATGCCGTTTCAATCTGCGGATGCATTTGTTTTTGACGTGAACTTGCCTGGATTTTTCTCTTCTTTCTCTCTCCTTCTCTTTCTCTCTTGCTCTGTCTCGCTGTCTCTCTCTTGCTCTCTCTCTTCTCATCTTAACATCTGTTTCGGTAACTATCATCCACCAGTGATTCCCGATCGGCAGGTTTGGAGTTGTCTGGTGCTGCGAGGACAGTGGGTGTGGGTGGTGTGATGATTATATCAGGAATATTCAAGCGATTCTGCCTGGAATGGCCTCTCTCATTGTACTCGCCTTGCAAACACAAGCTGCAACCTAGAGACAAGGGAAAACAACAATTGTTTCGCAAAACAAGTACAGAATTTAATCTGGGTTCGCAAACCAGTTTTCCCGAAGCGGATTATTTAAAAAAACGTTGAAGTTCACATAAAGCTACGCAGTTTAATGTCAAACATAAGAACTTTAAAAAAAAATTAAGTGACCAAAATAATAATTTGGTCATTTAATCTAAATCTGTGTTCAATTGGCTGCTGCGTTTCGCCCACAAAATACAGTCAATTCACTTCACAGCATATCCTGTATTACCTTTACTAAGTGTGTCATGTTCATGTGAGTTGTGTAATTCCAGGAAATTGTGTAACCAACTTGAAGAGAATGCGGCGGATGATTTTGAACTTGTATTATTATTATTAAGTTTGAAAAAAATAAAAGATTTTTGTCAACAAAATAATCCAAACTGATAAGAGAGAGAAAGTTGGACATGCACTTTGTAAATGAATGGAGCACTTATAATTAAAAAAAAACGTTTATTGTGCAAAACAAAGGTTTAAAAGTGATCAGATAATTAGATAGAGAGGTAGGTAGACAGTTGGGGATGTAGATAGGTTGGTAGAGTGTTGGGTGGGGGGGGCAGGTGGGTAAGTTGATTGGTAGGTCGGTTGGTAGATAGGTGGTTGATAGATAGGTCATACGGTGTGATGAGGGCGTTGGTAAGAGAGAGTGGGGGCTGCGAGGGTGTGGGAGGTGGGGGGGGGTGGGGGGGGGGGGGGGGGTTGGGTGGTGGGGGAGGAGGGAGGGGAGAGACAGAAGCTGAGGTGAGGAAACGAGGCAACTCCATTATGGTGACTTACCTCCTAAGCATGAATGCCGCAACCCCATGGTTCATTGTTCAGACTTGTTCTGAGACACTCTGAATGAAGGATCGGTTAGTTCACTTAAAAGTTGGGCTGAGATCCAAGTTGTGTCCCCAGTCGCCATTCACTTCACTCACTGACTGTGACTGACTTGACTTGACTGACTGACTGTAGCGGAATTTTTTGTTGTTGCTTCTGACCACGTCTTTTAATGAATATCCTCTCCAAAGTAACAGCAGAAAGCGAGACTGCATCAGGGGAAGGATCTAAGACAGATACAGACAGTGTTAAGTAAGCCCTGAGGAGAGAACGCACACACATACACACACAGACACAGAGTGTGGTGACAGGTTTACACAGTAAATTCCAGATCAATTTTTCTCTCTCCTCTCTCACTCACTCTCTCTCTCTTTCTGGTTCTCTTTTGCATACACAGAGAGAGAGATAGACAGACAGACCACAACAGAACACAGGCAGCTCTTGTCAAACCCTTTGAACGAACAACTTGCTTGGAAAATACTTGCAAAAGGTTAGAGACCAGAGAATGTTTTTTCAAAAAAAATAACACACACAGATTGTGTATAAACCCATACTGTACCAGTGTGTGCCTGTCTCTGTGTGTAGGTCTGTGTTTGTGTGTATGTATGTATGCCTGGGTGTATGTATGTGTGTATGTATGAATGTGTGTATGTATGTAGGTGTGTCTCAATAAAAATGAGATAAAAAAAATATGTGTCCTAAACTAATTCAATTGGGGATTTTTTTTACACACACACACACACAGAGAAGTTTATGGAATTCAGCGAATGTCAATTAAAAAGAGACAATTGGACCCGAAAATGCATCTTGTGGACTGTTTGTGGGACGTGAAACATACACGTGTCTCTCACATACACACATACACACATCCACACATCTCCTCACACACATATGTTCCATTAACTCCCACATGCTACAGCAGAACACAGTACAGACTCTTTAACACACGCACACACACACACATATATATATATCTACAATACTATAACTATTTCCCCCTGTGTCAGAGTTTTACACAAATTTGATGTGGAATCAAGGGCGAAAACGGTGAAGAAACTTGCTTTACCTGAAAACAACACCCTCACCCTCCTCCGAGGATCAACTCTGAAACTAACTTATTTTGACCTGCCTTTCTCCGCGAATGACTTAATTCCCCCTCGTGTTATTACATGCCCTCTTGTGCAGCATCGTAAATTGTGGTCCTAATGGAATACAGTAGAATGGATTTGTGTTGCAGTCATCAGCAAACTCAGTTAATCTCCCTGTGTCATTCTGTTGACGTACCACAAACGAAGATGACTTCAGAACCTTGCGAAACAACTCAGATCTCACAGCTCTGAAGCCACCCATTATTGCATAACTAATAACAATCCTCGCATTTGATACAGCGCCTTTTCACCTCTTACCGACGTCTCAAACGCTTCATAGAATGCACTGTTAAGCGAATTGACTGTATACGTGCGGGCGAAACACGGCAGCCAATTGCACACAGCAGCGTCCCCCACAAACAGTCGTGGATTTGAACTGGCCAGTTTTATTATTGTGGTTTTTTGTGGACAGATTATTATTAGGCATGCGTATGTGGAGTAAGGAAACTTGCCCAAGGTTTCGCCCTGACCTGCCTGGATTCGAACACAGGTCTCACGCTCTATCCGTTACCAGTCAATTAGAAATCTACATATGTTGCCAGTTTTTATTTCTCCTGCACTTTTCTTTCTTGGAAGGGCTTCAAATCCCACTTGATCTTAGTTTTCCCCCGACGTGAAAGGGAGGAATATACAAGTGTAATTTTGCGGTCGTTATTTGTTCTCCAGGATAAACGGAGGCTTGTGACATTAATGATTCGAGCGCTCTCCTCGCAAGCGAGCGGAAACTGGGTTGCATTCGCGGGCAGGCAGGGCGAAACCTTAGGGCAATGTTTCCTTACTTCACATTGTAAGGATGAATTATGAGGAATGACTGAGAAAGAGAGAGAGAGAGCAGCCATTTTCAGGTATACCAATGGAGTTGGGCACAGATTCAGGATTGAGTTGGGGGAATTACAGGGCAGGTATCTGGAAGTATTTTGCAATACAGCGTGCAATCAACAGCTGGAACAGGTTACCAGGAAGGATGGTTGTAGCCAGGAACCTAGAGCGATGAGAAGACTGTCAGGCTGGTATTCTGGAAGGATAAAATCAAATGGAGGGTTTAAATGGGCTTGTGTAAAACCGATGACAGCCTGATGATGCTTTAAAAGCCTTTTGAATCTGGAAGGCCTTGGCAACTCTGTTGAGGAATATGTGGAGCTCCTATAGCTCAGTGGTTAGAGCCCTCACCTTACAAGTTTGTGAGAGCTGTGTTCGAATCCAGGCAGATCAGGGTGAAACCTTAGGCAACTTTCCTTACTCCACACACACGCTTCATAATCACTCCAAACAAAACCACAATAATAAAATTGGTCATTTTCAATCCACGACTGTTTGTGGGGGACCCTGCTGTGTGCAATTGGCTGCCGCGTTCCACCCACAAATACACAGTCAATTCTCTTTAAGGTATATTCTGTGAAGCTCTTTGAGATGTCGATAAGATGTGAAAAGATATCAAATGCCAGGATTATTATTAATATTTCAACAGCGTAACACAGTCACAGAACACAGAATGTATCAGTAAGCACACAGAGGTTTTCAATATACTGTCTCGCCAATTTCAACCCTTGATACCGAACTCACCAATGACCTAATAAGGAGTTACGTACAGCGAGAAGCAAATTCTACATCCAGGCTAATCTAAACAGATGTAACTCATGTCACTGCGGTAGCAGGTTTAAACAACACAGCAGCGCAGTTACTGTTGTAGGTAGCAATCCATGTTAATGAGGTAATGTGAGGCGTGGAATCCGAAACAGAGTCCCTTTTTAACAAAGAAATGAGATGGTTTCCTTGAAACAACAACAAGTTGCATGTACTGTACATATATATTGCACTTCACTTGGGTGTTGCGATGCCATATTGGCAAATATCACACCAAAAATCATTTTGCCCACGCCCTCCAAACGCAAAAGTCAATTAACTTCACGATATAATAATAATACTACTCGCATTTGATATAGCGCTTTCCACGTTTTCCTAGATGTCTTAAAGCACTTCACAGAATATACTGTCAAGTGAATTGACTGTATATTTGTGGGCGAAATGAGGCAGCCAATTGCGCACAGCAGCGTCCCCCACAAACAATCGTGGATTGAAAATTTTTATCATTGTGTTTTTTTGGACAGATTATTATTAGGCGCCTCGAAGATGTGATAAGGTGATATTATCAAATGTAAGGATTATTATCCCGTTTAGTACAGTTAATGTACTGAGCTGTGCTGAGCACCAGAGAGAGCCCATGTTTGATCTGTGAGCCAGGCTGGCTGATCTCAGTTGCAGACAGGGTGTTAGTTAACTGTAGTAAGTTTAAGTGACCAACCCTAGTCCTGGGCATGGCAAAGATTAGCTAAACTTTCTGCTCCAGTTCACCATTGAACTAATGTGGAAGGCGCTGTACAAATGTAGTTTGTTTGTTTTTATTGTTTTATATCTCAGATAAAACCTGTGTGAGAATGTGTGCACATCAGGGGCCCAACAACAACAACAACAACAGCAAATTGCATTTATACGTAGTGCCTTTCACATCGGCAGGATGTCCCAAGACAGGCAAGGGTTGACAGGTTGCAAGGTTTTAAAATTAGGGCCAGAGCTTCGAGGAGACTGCAGAATGTGGCGAAATTTTTGTTTTCATTTGGATTCATTTAGATTAATTCTGTCGGCCTTCCCGGAGGAAACACGCAGAAATCCAATTTTACGACGGCTCTTAAGAATTTTTCCAAAATTTCGCAACCCATAAAGCGACGCGATGCTCTGCGCACGAGACCAAACGTTGAACGTCTTTCGCGAACCGCTGAGGTGTACACCATTTGAGATCCGCTCTGCGTTACTTACAATGGCGCAAACACACAAATCGTTTATCACTAGGAGTCAGCACAAGCGGAGTCAATCTGAGCCTAATAAATGACCTGATTGGTTCACAAGAGGGAGTTGGCTGGCTATTTCTGCCCGTCACAGAACCCTTATTGGCAAAACAATGCCTCACACTAACCCTAACCCCACCAAACAACCGTAACCTGAAACAAATCTATATAAAAAAAAGTGATGTGTAGATATAACATTAAAAATGACACTCTACATGTACGTCAAAGAATAATTGAATGCCCTCTATGCAAAATCAAATGATAACCAGTTTTGTGCATGAGAAAGAATAATGCCTTCTACGTGCTAGTAAAGGATAACATGCTCTAGGATCTGTTCCAAGGGCGTAGCACATGACAGGGTTGAATTGACAATAAATCAAACCCCTGACTTGATCCTTGGCTGGAATGCACTCCGCACTGCATGTTACAGTTCTTTGTTTGGAATCGAGCACCTCGGTAACTTTGACCCCCCCACCCCACCTCCACCCCACCCCCATGGGGACACCACAGAGAAGCCACTGTGAGGGTTTTGTACCTATCGTAGCATTTTGGTTTGAAGTTGAGTCCTGTAGCCCGGTGGTTAGAGCACTCGCCTTGCAAGCGAGAGACCTGGGTTCGATTCTAGGCAGGTCGGTGCGAAACCTTGGGCAAGTTTCCTTACTCCGCACACGTGCCTTAATAATAATCCCTCCAAAAAAACCAATCATAAATTGGTCATTTCAATTCACGACTGTTTGTGGGGGATGCTGCTGTGAGCAATTGGCAGCCCAATTTCGCCCACGTATATTCACTTTACAGTATATTCTGTGAAGCACGTCTTCTAGACATCTGAATAGATGTCTAGAAGACGTGAGAAGCACTATATCAAATGCAAGGATTATTATTCTTATTATTCTTATAAGTTCATATCAACAACAAGAACGCAATGACATTTGTACAGCGCCTTTCACGTCGGGAAAACGTGCTTGTTTGATGGGGTATAACACAGCGCGGTGACTGTGTTATACCCCATTGTGCGGAACCTCTGATCAGAGCTGACAGAGGGTAAAGGAGAAAAAGAGTATGCTCCAAACGATAGAGGATCGCTTTACCTTTCCCAACCCCCCCCAAAAAAGTAGCTTTGAACAACCGGTGTGCACTCCAAATAAACCCATGTGTTGATGTATGGCTTTGGATGTCTGCAGTTAGCTTTGATTCTGAAGCCAGGGGAGATGTTGATGTGGAGACATTTGGAACGCAGTGTTACTGTTAAGTCCATTTCCGCACTTCACTTAGAAGTCGGAAAAGATTTGCCTTGTCTCGATGCTACTGCATATTTACATACAGTGCTACACTGGTCAGGCAAACATTGGTTACAGCACCAAATAGCACCCGACTAGAACAAAAAAGCTTCAATAGGGATTGTAAAGAAAGGTACAGAAAAGGTCTGATTGCTTACTTTTCAGGCTACAACAGTGGCGTAACACAGCTTACAACTTTCTTTTCCTCTGTAAATCAAGCTGAGTCTCTGTTCATGAACACGTCTCTGTTCCTTTAGCCCAAGCATCAACATCAAGCGCTTGCGAGCCCGTTACGTTGATACAACTCCTGATAACTCATCACTCCAAGGAAAAGGGTTCACCGGCGAGTTATCAAGGGCTGAGAATTAAGCCTATGTGATAAATATATATTGGCTGGGGGGTATCGACCGCATGATGACTTAAATGGTACTGACATGTTAATACAGTAATAATAATCCTTGCATTTGATTTAGCGCTTTTCATATCGTATCGATGTCTCAAAGTCCTTCACAGAATATACTGTAAAGTGAATTGACTGTATATTTATGGGCAAAACGTGGCAGCAAATTGCTCAAAGCAGTGTCCCCATAAACAGTTATGGATTGAGAATGACCAATTTTTATTATTGTGTGTTTTTTATGACGCATTGTTATTAAGCGTGTGTGTGTGTGCAATAATGAAACTTGCCCAAGGTTTCGCCCTGACCTGCCTGGATTTGAACACAGGTCTCACGCTTGTAAGGCGAGCGCTCTAATCACTGAGCTACGGGAGCTCCACATTCAAGTCAGGGTCGAGTTATCAGGAGTTTACTGTAATAGCATTGGGCCCGTTAAAAACCCCAACTTCAGGCGAGTGTTTGATCCAGGAGTAATACACTTCCAAACATGTCATTCCTTCAGATATCTCATAAGAGCCAAACAGGAACTGGAGCACGAACAGACGCGGAGTGAATTTGGCTCCCTTGTTAGCTATTGCAAACATTGTAAATTTAGAGTAGTCTGTATAAACATCTTTTTTTTTTTTTTATGTGTGTGTGTGTCTCTCTCTCTCTTTCTCCGTCTCTCTCCCTCTCCCTCTCCCTCTCTTTATTCTCGTTTCTCTGATCGGAGTGCTCCCAGGTGTTGGCTGAGGGTTTTAAGACGAGGCAGTGAATCACTGCGGCTGCCCGCGGCTTCCCTTCCTGCTTTGCAAAAGTTTTCCGTCGAGGGACTTGCCTTCGCAGCACGCCAAATGTGAAACGTCTACCTCTTTCAGCTCTCGTTTGGGGCATGATGTCGACGGGAGCCAGATTGCGAATCCCACTGAGATCAACAGCGACAACAGAATTGCAATTTCATAGCGCCTTTCACATCCTCCCAAATCGTTGGACAGTGAAGGGTTTGCATCCGAGTTGGGAGGCAGGAGGGATGAATCGGTCATAATGGGGTTGGATTTCAGTTCAGGTTAAGGGGACGGAGAGGTGGGCTTGAGGGAGCCCGTGCTGTTTCCACGTGTCGTGGCTGTTTGGTTCCATATTCGTGCGTTTAGGTCTATTGCTGTCAGGGTTTCAATTCAAATAAATCCATGTTTCCTAACACGCACCACCACACCACTACGCAGACACACACATTTGGTGACATTTTGCGTGTACCAAGAAATTCACGCTTGTAAGATGCACACAAAAGAGAGGGGGAGAGAGAGAGAGAGAGAGATGAGATCAAGGAATATTTGCTGTACTCAAACAATGGAAGCACAGATTGCAAGCACGCAAGGCATTATAGACAGTAAAATGTTATGTGTTGCACAGGAGTCACAGTGAATCCGCGATAGGGTCCGTCAAAGGTCACTTTGTCCGTACTTTACTTTATGGGAAATCGCAAAAGATCCTCCTCGCTTTCTGCTCGAGGCGAGCGAGAGCGTTTAAAAGAAGCACTGAGCACATCACCATGGGGGATCCTGCCAATGTCAAAATGTCTTGATTGACCACAAGATACACACTTTAACAACAACAAAATTACATTTTTATTGTGCCTTTCTTAAAGGGGGAATATTAAACGGAATGAGACATACTGTATATGGTTATAACAGGGTAGCCTGGAGATGTAGTGGATAATGAACCGGTATAGTCTACCATGATATTTTCCTAGAGATCTTCAAATCCTCTTAAGACATTCTCTCTGCTCCGCGCAAGACTTGAATGCAAAGAAATGCATTTGTTTCACTTGCCCATGGCTCGTTAAGCCAGGGTATGCTTGGAGCTGAACTATAATAATAATAATAATAATACTTGCATTTGATATAGTGCTTTTCACATGTTATCAACGTCTCAAAGCGCTTCACAGGATGTACTGTAAAGAGAATTGACTCTATGTTTGTGGGAGAAACGCGGCAGCCAATTGCGCACAGCAGCGTCCCCATAAACAGTCATGGATTGAAAATGACCAATTTTTATTATTGTATTATTTTTGGACAGATTATTATTTGGCGTATGTGTGGAGTGAGGAACTTGCCCAAGGTTTCGCCCTGATCTGCCTGGATTCGAACACAGGTCCCAGGCTTGAATGGCGAGCGCTCTAACCACTGAGCTGCAGGAGCCACCAAGGTGACATGATTGGCTTGCGAAATTTGCGAATCGAGCCAGTTCTCTTTGTGGCGATCTCGCTTTGAGTCTCAGTTCCTGAGCCAGTACTGTATTCCAGGGCAATGCTGATGAGTTCAGAAAACTTACTGTTAAACGTTGCTGTTACAGTACTGCAAACAAGGATCAGAGGAGTCCCACAGGCAAAACAGACGACAAGTGGTAAATGATTTGCTAAAACATTGGCAACGTGGTGCTGAGAGGGTGCCAGCCACTGAATTGCCAGCGCATTACTGCATGGAATGAAAATGGCAGGGAAGAAGCAAGTGGATTCAACTTTTTGACTATGATTTTTAACTATGGGATATTTAATATTTTGCCTGTTTGATTCGATGTGTGTAGAAAAATGAAACCCCAGGACACTGCAGGCCAACAGTCTTCCAGATAAATCGATCATTCATTTGGCTCTTTGTGGCATATTTTATGGGCAAATTGCCTGCCGTTCTCATCCATAAAGATACACTCAGTCACCGTCTTGCACAGTGATCACCTGTGAGAAGTTTTGATGTTACAGACACTACATTAAATATGATTTATATGGGCATGAACTGGAGATCTGATAATAATAATAATAATCGTTGCATTTGCGTCTTCTAGACGTCTCAAAGCGCCCTAACAGAATATACTGTAAAGTGAACTGAGTATATCTGTGGGTGAAACGCGGCAGCCAATTGCACACAGCAGCGTCCACACAAACAGTCGTGGATTGAAATGACCAATTTTATTATTGGTGTTTTTGGCCGCATTATTATTAGGCGTGTGGAGTAAGGAAACTTGCCCGAGGTTTTGAACCAAGGTCTCACACTTGTAAGGCTAGTGCTCTAACCACTGAGCCACAGGAGCTCCATTTCCAGGGTCGGAGGTGTGTTTTCTTTCTTTCCATTGTGAAAGGTTACCTTTCGCTGGCCTTTGACTCCGGTGTCATTATTTGGATGAAGAGCAGTGAGTTCTGCCTATATCCTGGCCAATATTTCTCCCTACATCCAAATTCCTTCCATCGCTGTGTTTGGGATCTTGCTGGCAACAGTTCTCAGTGATTCATGACATAATTTTTTTTTACGATATAAACAATTTTGTTGCAGAAGGTCAAAGGAAGGTAATAATAACTATTATTGGAAGTTATATGAGATTGAAATTTAAAATGTCCTAAATATTTGGAAAACATCGTTGCTTAGGAGATGTGTACGGCTTTTTCCTTTGCCACACCAGTGCCACTCAAATAACAATAATAATAATAATCCTTTGCATTTGATATAGCATCTTATGACTTCTTCCAGATATCTCAAAGTATTGCCACAGAATATACTGCAAAGTGAATTGACTGCAGGCTTTGTGCGCGAAACACAGCAGCCAATTGCGCACAGCAGTGTCCCACACAAACATGGGACCGTGGATTCCGTAACCAAATTATTAATTTTTTTGAAGGACTTGTTACCCCCTAGAAAAGCGATCCGCCAATTGACAAACAACCAGGGTAGGCTAGGTGAACTGAGGTGTGTGGAGTAAAGAGACTTGCCCAAGGTTTTGCCCTGCCTGGAAGTGAAAGGCGCTCTATAAATTCAGTAATTTTTGTTGCTGTTGTTAACGTTTAGCCCCGTCCCGGATTCGAACCCACGACGTCTCGCTTTGTGAGGTGATCCTCTCTGCGTCGATACACTTGCAGGTCTCCACTTTGTTCAGAGCTGGAAAACACATCATGATTTCTGGGAATAGGGGGCAGCTGGGTGCGTCCCTCCGGCGAGACAGTGCTTCAGGTGAATGTAAACTTCCACGCGGTTGCGGGAGAGTTCTCAGAAGTGTGCGGTTTGGATATTCTTAAGCACGACAAAGGAGTTATTGATGTGTCAGGCACTCTGGCTGCTCAAAAATCCCCCAACCAAAGGGAATATAAATATTTGTGGTGATTCACTGTTGCCAGAGACCTTGATCATTTCTCCCTTCCCCTGACAAATGTCTCTTTAACTTCTTTCTTCCCGATGAAGGTACTTCATTATTTTTTGTTGTTTTGCTGCAGGACGGCTCCAGGGACTTTGATCATCCCTGTGTTCCCTATAAAGCTAACCGTCATACTCTTCAACAATCAATCTGTTATTTTGTAGAGCGGAATTACCTGTTTCACTCAAAGTACCATGCCAGCATTTTCATCAAGCATTTATTTATTTTTCTTTTATTACAACAGTGCTAAAAATGACAACGTATCAACACGTTACAAAGCCCAACGCGCTGACTGTTACTAAAACCCCAAGCGTTGGGCGATGTGGAACCAGTGGCCTTGTGGGAATGTCGAGTCAAGACCTCTGTCTTTTGAAAGACGCAGTTTGGAACGGTGGCTGGTTCCCGAAGTTTCAGAAAAAAATATGTATTGATAGCAATTTAGAAATATTTTGTGTTGCATGTTCCCGCTACTTTCTCCACGTCGCCTGAACCCACCTCAACAACAACAATTTCGATTTATATAGCGCCCTCCACGCCGGACGGCATCTCAGAGCGCTTTATCTGTGAGGAATGGTAGGCAAAGGAATGGTAAACTCACAATCACTTCGCACAGCCACTACCAATCGATTTTACTGGTCTGGGAAACACTGTAGTGCAATGTAGACCCAATATTGTATAATGTACTTGGGAACTTGCATGAAACAGACAGGATTCAGTGAAAGGCAAAGTCCCAAGGCAAGCCAGTGCCAGAGATTTGGGTTCAGATTCAGGGCAGTAAGTAATCTTACAAATGTAGTCATTTTTTTTTCTGTGTACAATATATTGTTCAGTGTATTAAGTTTAGTCCAATATTGTGGTTAATCTTATGGGGGAGGAGGCGGAGGGTAGGCAAAATGGGGGGTGTCGGGGGGGAAGACTTAAACAAAACCTTTTCTAAATCATGCATGAAATTGTTCGAGGTACTGTTTTATGACTGGCCACTTTATACCAGATTTAAACAAGAGAGATTCACTCTCTTTAAACGAAAAAGCTGCTGCCAAATGGCACACAGCAGCTGTATTAGCTCCTTTGCTTACCATTCCTCACAGATAAATGTAGGACAAATAAATGAAATTTATGTGTAAGGGGTGGGTGAAGAGCAAGGTGGAAAATTGAATACATGACCTTTTTTTGCATCCGGGTATGGGATGGCTTAGATTCAAGTTAAAGTGAACACACAATACTCCAAGGATTGAGGAGAAACTACAACAGGATCTAGATTTGCTCTTTCATAGAATCATAGAATGTTATGGCACAGGAGGCCATTCTGCCCATTGAATCTGCGCCGGCTCTTTGCCTGAGCAAGTCACTTTCATTAACCCCAATCACCAGCTTTCTCCCCATAACCCTACAAACCCGTCTTCCCCAGATAATACCTATCTAGTTCTCTCTTAAAAGCTGCTATCGAATCGGACCTCACTACCCTTTCAGGCAGATCATTCCAAATTCGAACAACTCGCTGAGTAAAAAAAATTCTTCTAACCTCCCCTCTGCTTCTTTTGGTAGATATCTTAAGACTGTGACCACAGGTCACAGACACACCTATCAGCGGAAACAGCTTTTCCCTATCTGGCCTGTTGAAACCTTTCCGCGTAACCTTCTCTGCTCTAATGAGAAAAGTCCTAACTTCTCGAATCTGTCGTCATAGCTAAGGTTCTCCATTCCTGGTATCATTCTCGTGAATCTCCTCTGCACCCTTGCATTTTAATTACGTTCGATAGCATTACGTTCAATTATTTAATTATGTTCAATAACATTTTCGAGCATCAACAACTTGGCAAATTGTTGAATTGACTCTTTGCTTTGAAGCTGCTTTGGTGTAGTTCTTAAAAAGAAACTTAACCCCAAACGGACCTCTATGTTAAGGCTGTACTTCAGAAATTTGCCAAATTTTGGTCTTGCTGAAATGTTACCTACAATAGAGCAAATCTAGATCCAAGGTGGAACTTTTTCCCCAATGTGTCTTTTAGTGTGTCTTGAGACAAAGTCATTTTACATTCCACATCCCACTCATTCTATGTGGGCTAAATTAGGTGCAATTAGGAGCGATGTCTGAAAACCTCTTGTACTGTGCGGATTTAATGTTCTTGCCTGATAATCAGATTGCGTGGGCACAATGGCAGGTCAAATAACCCATTATATAACTCTGGGTGGTCAATTTTTTTTTAAAAAAAGCTTAAGTTAGATATATTAGAAAGACGCAGCCCTCATACTCACCAAACAATTTTTTTGCATCCATCAAATATCTAGTGTAAATGAGGCTCAATGGCCTTCACATGTTCCTAGTCGCTCTTATATCTGCTAAATCAAACGTCTGGTCACCATAACTTTTATATCCGGGTGCTGGGTGAGATAGTTGTCTTCGAAAATAGCAGGTTTTGTGTAGAGCAAGGCACATACCGTATTATTTGTTAATTGTGGCAGATAGGGGTTCACATGCACACTCACTCACCATTGTGTTACCACTGATAGCTCTGCCAAGGAACAGACAGAGAAGCTGGGGGGGGGGGGGGGGGGGGGGGAAGGGGGGAATGGTGGTGGTGTGGGGAGGCTAATGGAATCGAGACTTCTCCATGGGCCAGTTGAGTGGGGGCCTCAGATCAAACCAGTTATACAGTACAGTCAATTCACGTTACAGTATATTCTGTGAAACGCTTTGAGACACCGTCTAGAAGACATGAAAAGTGCTATTTCAAATGCAAGGATTCTTATTACTACTACTGCCTGGTGTGGTGAGGCATCACGAGGAGAAATGAGGGGCTTAACCCATTTCAGTAGAGTTTAATACCTCACCACATTTTGAATTTAGCACCACGATGAGTACTCATGCCAACCGTGTCCATTTACCGAAACGTAAAATGATCCTAGATGGTTTTCCGTGAATAGAAAGTTAGGGTTAGTATCTATTACACAAGCGAAACCTCACCGTTCCGAGTTTTCCCTAAGGCTGCTAATTTCTTCGGGGAAAAGGTTCAAGACTCGGTTGAAAGAACTAGTAAAGAAAGGTACACAAACATTAACCCTTTGTGAAATGCAAGTGTGGTGGTAGAAATTCAGCAGAAAAATTCGAGAACACAAGTTTTCTTGATGTTTCCGTAGTCCTGTAATTTGAGCAGTTGTCCACTGTATAAACACACTTCTAAATTTGACTCCCAAAACATTTATCATTAGAGTTACAGAGGTTGCAATGGTAGTATTACAGACGTTCCAACTATCTTGCCTAGCACCTGGATGGACGGATGAATGATCTCTTATTTTGAAAGCTACAATCTCAGCTCTCGGTTGGCGAGTAATAAATTCAAGGTACCAACTGTGATCTGGTGCTTTCCCTCTCAGGCTGACGTGACCCTGAACAAACGCTTTTTAATAGAACGTAATCAAAATAATTTCATACCTAAAAAAAAGCGTTTGTTCAATGAAGCTTTACGGGCAAAAAATAAAAATAAAAAATTGGTTCAGTTCACCATTTGCTTTGTACAAGCTACACTGAAGATACTGCATTAGAGGAGCAAGCAGGCACCAGGGCTAGCTGGACAAATAAATAGGTTGCACGAGAAAGCTCGGACTGATATAAAAATGACTCTCTCGATTCCTCGGATGGATCTTTTTACAGTATTTAATTCGAATCTAAAAATCGATCACCTGTATATACACATTTCATGGCAATTTCCATTTGAATTGTTACATTTTCGTTGGATAGATCACACTACCACCACCACCATCAAGAACTATGTTTACAGCTACCTGCATACTGTACTAACAAGGGCACATGGATTTATTTCCATTCATTGGATTGGAAAAACTTACAGTAACAGAACCTAAACACACGAATACAAAAATCAAACGAAAGTGATATGAAAGATGTTATTATAGATATTGGAGGCTCCATTTCTAATATTAATTTGATTAAATATTCTCTCTATTCATCACCCTGTGGTTACCTCTGCTGGATGGCCTTTAGACTTGTCGGGTGAATCTTAACAATGAATGCCACAAGTCTATTAAACCGTGCGTACAGCTGAGCTCTGCCACATATCTCAACCCCCCCACCCATGTCTGTACATCTACACTACCAGCAAGGGACACTGGATAACCACAGCGAAGGGAGCAGGAGGTCTGGCTGATTTTGACTATTCTTCCCCTTTAGCGATTAGACTAACCATGTCACACCCAAAGCTACTGTAACTGAGTCCAGTCAGCAGATAAGGAACTACAACACCAGTCAACGAACAAACTTTCGGAGCCATCCGAGGAGCCTGGGTTAGGAGACTGTTATATACACGTCTTTTAATCGTTTGTACACTAACAATCTAAAAAGGTGTCACCATAAATTCGACTTTCAAGCCTCTTGGCTTAGAGTGGTATTAAATGACATGTATCAAGGCCTTCAGTTGGGGTCCGTATCAGACATCTTGCCCTAAACACAAATTTGAAGTCAACTTTTAGCGAAGGGAGAAAAAACGAAATGTAGCTTTGAAACGAATACATCAACATCAACTGAAGATTGAAACAAATGTCCAACAAATAGTATTGCTTCTTGAAATACAATTTTGTTTGTTAAAAAAAAAGGGTTATTCATTGTTATTGATCTTATTGTATCACGTACATACACACACACATACACACAGTATTTGATTGACTATTTTAAATAAAGTAAATTACCAAATAAAAATAACTAAAAGACAAAAGACTGGTCGTTAGATAATGGGTTATCAACAACTCACTCGGTTATTAGAAGTTTAATTTGATACGTGCAGTTAATCAGATTCATAACCACATGTGGGGGGGTGTGGGTTAGGGGGTGGGTGTGTTTGGGCAAGATTATTTTGAGCGTGACCACAACACGTTTGATTTTTTCTCCTTAATAGATGGAAAATACGGTGAAAAAAAATTAATCAACCTCAACCAGTTAACAATTGGGTCAAAATCAATTGGTCCACGGCCCAGTGCTGTATCAGGAGCAAAACAATTTGCTTTCTTTCAGAACATTGGATCTTGGCATACGGACACTGGTGCGTGAGAGTAACAATTCCCGCCCGCCTGCTTGATTATCATTATTTTTTTTAATAACCGCTCTAGACTTCACATTCATAAAGGGATGCTCGCGTTACAACCGAACGCGATCCCCGGGTCCCGTCTTATTCGAAAAATGCCTTGAAATGCTTTTGTAAGGAAGGAAGGGAAGGTGAGACGTTTCAGCAGAGGTGGAGAATAGCTTTGTTGATCTCTGGGTTTGTCCAGTCATTCCGCAGATCATCCAAATGGTTATCAAAATCCACTAAAGAGTCGTAGGATTTGCTGTCTAGCAGGCAGGCGGCGATCCGCTGCACCTCCGACCAGTCTTCACAGAAATCCCTGCGAACACAAAGGAAACGCACTTAGGTTGCATTCACATCCACCGCAAGCTTCCTGCATTTATTCGTTTTTTAAAAAAAAACTCTAACCGACCTTTTGGTTTTGGCCGAGAAAATAGTCACAGAAAGAACAAGTTAGGGTAGATTTATGTCACAAATCAAGAAATATCCAATGGATAAAAGATTTATTCTGCTGGCCAACCCGAAATTTCCCCACCAACCACCCCCACCCCGTCATCGTATTTCGCCCGCAAAATTTAATCCACTTTATAATAATAATAATACTTGCATTTGATATAGCGCTTTTCACGTCTTCTAGACGTCTCCAAGCGCTTCACAGAATATACTGTAAAGTGAATTGACTATATATTGCAGGTGAAACGCGGCAGCCAATTGCACAAAGCCGTGTCCCACAGTCAGTCGTGGATTGAAATGACCAATTTATTATTGTGTTTTTTTCTAGGGATTATTATCAGGCGTGTGGAGTAAGGAATCTTGCCCAAGGTTTTCGCCCTGCCGGGAATCGAACCCAGATCTTTTGCTTCCAGGGCGAGTGCTCTAACCAGTGAGCGACAGGACTCCACAAGTATCGTATGCTTTACAGGAAATTCTGTGAAGCGTTTTGAAACGTCTCAATGACGTGATAAGGCGCTGTATCAAACGCAACGATTATTATTATTATTCTTTATGTTAGAACCAAACCGTGGTTTGGTTAGAACTAAACGCCACCCTTTGAGCAGAGTGTATTCCACCAGACATTTTATAGCGAGCGGGCATTCCTGATAAACAGGTACAAACTGTGGTAGCCAGTTCTACACGAGAGTCACCTGCGCTGAATAAAACCCGAGGGAAAGTGCGTGCGGTACTCACATGTTCGGGTCTGTGCTGCGCCATTTGTTGTCATGGTGCTCATACACTATGATTGACTGTTCAGTGCACTCCATGGTAAATTTATGATTATCCACCTGCAATGTGGACCCACGGGTCAGAGAGATGAACAATACATTATTTCCACTCGCACCATTTCCATGCGAGAGGCGCTCCACAAATGGAATTTGGTTGGTTGTTGTTATACAGCTGTACTATCAAGGGCATGGGAGTGACACAAACCTTCTTAGGCAAAGAAAGGTGTGGGAAGACCCAAAACGGGAAAGGCTAAATTTATATATATATATATATATATATATATATATATTGTATATACATTTAACCAAGAACAACATGCTATTGCCAATTGCAGGTTTCTGCTATGGCATTACAAAATATACTGGGACTCTGAGATTGCGCTTGAATTTAATTGAAAAGTTTGAACACAACCCTAATTAGGTTTATCCTTGCATTTGATATGGCGCTTTTCACATCCCAAAGCGCTTCACAGAGTTTACTGTAAAGTGAACTGACTGTATATATTTGTGGGCAAAACGCGGCAGCCAATTGCGCACAGCAGCGTCCCCCACAAACAGTCGTGGATTGAAATGACCAATTTTATTATTGTGGTTTTTGGAGGGATTATTATTAGGTGTGTGGAGTAAGGAAACTTGCCCAAGGTTTCGCCCTGACCTGCTTGGATTCGAACACACGTCTCCCCAGCTTGCAAGACAAGTGCTCTAACCACTGAGCCACAGGAGCTCAACGGTTGGTTCCACATCAGAATCAGATGCCCACGGTTATTTCAATTCAACTTCAAGGGCAGATCCTCTGCTCTGTTTGTTAACTCTTTTTTTTAGTCAATCCACCTTACAGTATATTCGGTGAAGCGTTTGAGAAGTCTGAAGGACTTAATAAGGCGCTGTATCAAATGAAAGTATTATTATTGTTGCTGTTAACTACAGTGATATGCACTTGAAATGGGAATTTCTAAGCGCTGGTGGCTCTGTAAATGGGTCCTTTGAAAATATCCGAAGGTTTCTAAATTTAATTTGAAGTGTAAAAGGGCGATGGAAACTTGCTGTGGTGTAACAGGATTATGTAGCTATCTGAGTGTGTCGATGTTCCTGCCACACCATCTGCTGGAGCTGGGTCGAGAAACTGGAGTTTCACTATACATTTAGCTCTGAAAAGGCTTGAATATCATTCAACTGACATTCCAAGTGGAGCATAAATAGATGGGGAGAGTTATTGGGCTTAGCAGCCTATTTTGAAGCTTCTTGTGCTCAAGTGAGAGGAACAGGTGGCAAGTCTCAGCCAAACCATACCATGATCAGCGCAGCATCGCTGAAGGACTCTGCAATCCGAGAAGCCACCTTTTCAGCGACTTGATTTGGGCTGAGGAAAAGAGACAGAGAGAGAGGGGGGTTAAAAAATCAGCAACAATAAAAGCCCCCAAAGCAAAATGTGATCAGTCACTGTCTGTATCTCTTCTGACGTGCTTGAAAGAATGTCAGGTGAGGCGATTGGCACTCTCGACTTGCAATCTACCACTTTGCGTTCATGTCAGTACTGAACTGAACTAAAACACCCCCGGGGGGAGGCCTGTGGGTTCCGTAACTGTTCAACGATTGCAATCATTTTCCAGCTAACACACCTGCAAGGCGGCCCCAAGTGACACATGGATGAAACACCAACAACAATGAGATGAATAAGGGAATACAGGAAGCCGCAAATTAAATCAAGAAATTATCCCAAACCCTTTTGGCTATGTAGATGACTTGCCGAGTTAATATAAAACGCTATAACAGGTAATGAATCTTCGGCAAGCATTTCAAGTATGTAGAACCCAAACCACAAGGGCAAATGAGCAGAATATTAAGGTCAAGCGGTTAGAGCACTCGCCTTGCAAGGGAGAGACCTGGGTTAGATTCCCGGCAGGTCAGGGCGAAATCTTGGGCGAATTTTCTTACTCCACACTTCTGATAATAAACCCTCCACATTTTTTAAAAATAAATTGGTCACTTCAATCTACAACTGTTTGTGGGGACACTGCTGTATGTGTTACGCCCCCAAAATATATCGTCAATTCACTTTACAGCATATTCTGTGAGCCACGTTGAGACGTCCGGAAGATGTGAAAAGCGCTACATCAAATGCAAGGATTATTATTATTATTTTGCTAGCAATTAAATGAAACCTCGTTTCTCTTTCGTGGGGGGTGTTGCGACAAAAACAAAATTGCGCTCTGCATCTTTCTGCTCTCTCTCTCTCTCTCTAATACCTGACTACCAGAGCAGGCGCGAGGAACGCTGGAAAGCCTATCGCTTCGGACAACACTGACACAACGTGAGGCAGACAATTCTAGCGTTCGAGAGGACTAGTGTGTTGCGGTGCCGAGGGATATTTTCCCTGACGACCCTTTTGTGTAGATATAACCCACAACAACATATTCACACCTGGTGTCCTTCATGCGCTCGTTTGCCTGGTAGTATCCAACTATTACGTAGTTATTTTCTTTGCACCACGAATCGACCTGAAAGAATAATTTTTTTAGGGGGAAAAGGAACCCGGATTCTTCAGAATAACGCTTGTGTACCAATGCGGCGTTTAGGGTGTCGGAAACACATCAATGGCTTTCACGTCTAGAATCAGTGTTGTGAATGGGGCTGGTGGACGGTTGGGGGTTGGGGGAGGGTGTCATTGAAAAGAGTCAGAAATTATTATGGAATGGTGGTGTTGTGGGTGGGGGGGTGGGGGGGGAGGTGGAAGGAGAAAAGGAGAAAACTGTTAGGTGGGTGGGAATGATTGGGGAGAGGGGATTATTGGGGGTAGAAAGGATTATCGGGGGGGGGGGGGGGGGGGCGCGGGGAGTCGAATTATCAGGGAGATTGAGGAAATCATTAGTGAGAAAGAGGATGGGGGTGGGTCTGGTAATCTTGGGAGGAAATTAGGAATTTTCAGGGAATAGGGAGAGAAATGATCAGTGAATAGGGTGCGGCGGGGTGAGGGGGGAAATAATTATTGGAGCGAAGGAATGATCAAGGAATGAGATGGGGGGAGGGGTTGAAAGACTGATCAGGGAATTAAGGGAGGTGGTGGGGGGTGTCAGTGGCCCGCAAAGCCCAAGCCGCCCCCCACAACCCAATCCCCCTCTCTCTTTACCCCCTCTGCGCCCCCCACCCCACTCTCACTCTGTCTCCCCATGCCCCTCGCCCTCTCTGTCCCCCCCATCTCAGTCTCTGTGCCCAACCCCCTTCATTCTGTCCCGTCTCTCTGTACCACCTTTCTCCCCTCCCCACTCTCTATTCCCCCCTTCCCTCTGTCTCTCTCCCTCCCCTCTTTCTCTGTGACCACCCCACCCCTCTTTCTCTGTCACCCCCGTCTCTCTGTCCGTGACCTCCCCCTCTCTCTTTCTCTGTGACCCCCACCTTCTCTGTCTCTGTAACCCTCTCTCCGTGTCCCTCCCTCCCTCCCTCTCTGTGTCTCCCCCACTTTTCTCTTTTACAGGTCCCCTCTCCCCTCCATCCCATCCCCTCTCTCTCTGTGACCCCCTCCCCCCCAGTCTCTGTATCCCCCTCCCCCTTCCCTATAGTCTCTGTGTGTCCCTCCCCTCTCTATTTTACTCCCCTCCATCCCCACACCCCCTCTCTCTCTGTGACCCCCCCCAGTCTCTGTATCCCCCCCCCCCTTCCCTATAGTCTCTGTGTGTCCCTCCCCTCTCTATTTTACTCCCCTCCATCCCCACACCCCCTCTCTCTCTGTGACCCCCCCCAGTCTCTGTATCCCCCCCCCTTCCCTATAGTCTCTGTGTGTGTGTCCCCCTCTCTATTTTACTCCCTCTCCCCTCCATCCCCACCACCCCCCCCTCTCTGTGTTCCCCCCCCCCTCTCTCTGTCTGTGTTCCCAACCCCCTCTCTGTCTGTGTTCCCAACTCCCTCTCTGTCTCTATGTTCCCCCCCCCCCCCCATCTCTCTCTTTTACCCCCCCCCCCCCCCCCCCCCCTGTGTGTGTGTATGTATGTCCACCTTACCAGAGTCAGGGCGACCTCCAGCATGGGAGCCAGGGCTAAGGTGCCGTGAAAGAGGGGGACACAGTCCACACAGAGCACGCTGCGCCCTTGTCCCTGGGCCTGTCCCTGGCCTCCCTCTTTCCGCCTGAGTTTCTCCGCCACCAGGACGCCGTTGACGGCGCACTGCGGGTACTTGGCGGCGTGGAGCAACATCTTACAGTAGGCCTGGGTGGTCAGCCTGAAGCCGGGCATCGCTTGGAAGGGGGAGGAACTCTCTCTCTCTCTGTCTCTCTCTCGCTCCCCCTTCCCTCCTCCTCCTCCTCCTCCTCTCCCGCACACTCTCGAAATCACAAGCCGAGGCTCATCCCAGGCCTGTCTCTCTCTCTCTCTCTCTGTGTGTCTCTCCCCCCTCCTCGGTGTCTCCCTCTCTGTGTTAGCGTCCCTCCCGCCGGGGTAAGGGACGGAGGGGAGAGGGTTGCGGGGTGGTGGGGGGTTGGTGTCTGTGAGTGCGAGCTGGGGGGGGAGGGGGGGGGGGGGCCACACGCCGGCTGCTGCAAATCTGCCCCGAGGCTTCGCTCGGCTTGTCCGGGCCTGGCTGCCGTCAACCAAAGTGTCGCAAAGATCTATCTGTCTGTCCGTCTGTCTGGTGTGTTCGCGACACTTGTTTCACCCTCCACCTTTCCCCGCTGGAAACCCAGGCGGGCGGGCAGGGCTGGGCAGGGGCGATGCGGGCGGCTCCTCATCCCATCCATCCATCCTCACCCCCTCACCACTTAGATTACTCGCTGATAATAATTTATTGTGACCGTGAATGGCCTTGAAAGTGAGGACGAGGACAAGGATCTTGAACTCGATAAATTATTGTTAATTAATTGAATTCGATAAATTACATTCATAAGAGTATGTCGCCCACAAATGTACAATCAATTTTCCTACTCTTCTTCATCCTGCCCCCCCCCCCCACCCTCTCCCCCTCACCCTCACCCCCTCCCCCTCACCCCCTCCCCCTGCTCTGGACCCTATCTGACTGTACAGCGCCTTGGGACGCCCTCTCGACATGAAAGGCGCTATATAAATGCAAGTTTGGATTGACTGATTGATATACATTTATATGTATTACATTCATTTTATACAAAATTAACCTACCTACCTACAGTAACAATAATCTATAGTCAGTTCACTTTACAGTATATTCTGTGAAGTGCTCTGACGCGTCTAGAAGACGTGTTATTGTCTACCTACGACAACAAAATTGATAGGGTATAGTTACGTACATTTATATGTATTACATACTTTTTATGCAAAATTACCTACCTCCCTCCCTCCCACCCACCAGAAATTAAATCAAAATATGTTCGTTTGTGGTCAATTAAACAGGGTCTCCTGACGTGAAAGTCGATGTGCAAGCGCAATTTGGTTTTTGTTGTTGTTGTAGTAGTAGGTCTCAAGATCTCTTGCTCGACCGCGCCTTCTGCTGCCCTCCTGACTGTGATCAGTTTTATTTGGGGGATCGATAGTAGAACACTACATGGATTTAGATAAGAGTTAGAATTTCAGGACAGACTGCCGGGAAGTTTTTTTTTCGTAACGTTAGAGGGTTGATTAATGACTGGAACAGGTTTGCCAAGACAGAGGGTTGAGGTCAGGATACTGGGACTCCCCATTTGCAGCTTGATGCGTTGATAGGTGTGATTTCTGGAGGGATGAGATTGGGCCGAAAGGGGCTTTGTTCATCCAGACCAATCTCGCGACGATGTGATTCAGTCAGTGGACATCTCTCTCTCACACACAAACCCCCTACACACACACACACGCAGTCGGTATAGTTGAAAAAAATAAATTGGTCACTTGAGTCCGCGACTGTTTGTGGATGTGCGCAATCGGCTGCCTCGTTTCGCCCACAACACATGCAGTCGATTCACTTTACGGTATATTCCGCCTTGGTGGACACAATGGACAGAAGCAGTGGACACAAGTATCCCACAGACAGTGGGTACCGTGTATCTAACCAGGCGCTCCATTACAATGTCTCCACAGTCAGTTAGAGTGAACACATTGTACCTCAGTGATTACACACTTGCCTCCCGAGCGAGCCGAGAGAGGACCCAGGTTCGATTCCCTGACCAGGTGAAGCCTTTAGCACATTTCCTTACTCCACGCACGCACGCATGCACGCCTCTGTTTTACCTCCCGGTAAGTAGGAACTGGCTTGTTAGTCGATTAATACATCGCTATCCTCGTGGAGGGGGATTGAGTGGAGGGGTGGGGCGGGTGGGGGGGGGGGGTGGAAGATGTAAAATAAGGCCTCCCCTCCCCCCCACTGAAAAACAATAACGTGGTCGCTCAAATGAAGCCCGTGCGTGAGTGTGTGTGAGTGTGTGTGGGGGGGGGGGGAGGAGGAGGAGGAAGAGAGGCGGGGAGAAGGGCTGCATCATGTTTCACCCCCCCACCCACTCCCCCGACAAAACACACAGCCACTAACACGTTACAGCTTATCCCGGGAAGCGCTTTGAGACGTCTCGATGACTCGACAAGGCTCTGTGTCGAATGCAAGGATCAGCATTATTATTATTACTAGAGGCCCAGGGCCTGGCTGTTCAGTGCTTTGGGACATCCTCCCCCGACACGAAATGTAGATTTATTTATTGTTGTTGTTGTTGTTGTTGTAGAGCCAGTGACAGACAGTCAGTGACAAGTCAATCACAGTCGGTGGCATTCAGTCAGTGACACTCACTGAGTGGCAAGTCAAACAGTGTCTGTCAGTCAGTCAATGACAGTCAAACAGTCAGTGACACAGACAGTGTCAGTGACAGACAGTCAAGTGACAGATAGACAGACAGTGACAGTCACATAGTGTCAGTGACAGTCAGTCAGTGTCAGACAGTGTGAGTGTCAGTCAGTGACAGTCAAACAGACAGTGACAGACTGACAGACACAGACAGTGACAGTGACAGACAGTGACAGTTAGTGATACGGACAGTGACAGTTGACTGGACAGTATACAGTAGTGACGCGATGGCGCTATTTTCCCACAGTGCTTTGTGCCGCACTTCCGGCCGCTGTTTCCAGCGTCCGCTTCCGCTTCCTCACCCCGGCCCCTCCGCCGCCCGGACACCGAGTAAGTGTCTGTGTGTCTCTCCCCCTCCCTCCCTCCCTCCCTCTCTCTCTCTCTCCCTCTCCCCCTCCCCACACACACACACACACCCCTCTCCCTTCCCTCCCGCTCCCCGCCGCGACGCTCCCCGGGCCGGGGTAGAGCCAGGCCTGAGGCCCGAGGCCGCTCCCGCTGACCTTGGGACAAGGGGGAAGTGTGTGTGTGTGTCCCGTCCCCCCCCCCTCCCCCCCGTGACCCTCTCCACTCTCTCTGTCCCCTCCACTCTCTCTGTCTCCTTCACTCTCTCTGTCTGTCTCTCTCCTCTCCTTCACTCTCTCTGTCTCTTGCTCTCCTTCACTTCCTCTCTCTCCTTCACTCTCTCTGTCTCTCGCTCTCCTTCACTTCCTCTCTCTCCTTCACTCTCTCTGTCTCTCGCTCTCCTTCACTCCCTCTCTCTCCTTCACTCTCTCTGTCTGCCTCTCTCCACCCCCCACCCCCCACCCTTCACTCTCTGTCTCTCCGCTCATTCAGTCTCTCTGTCTCTCTCTCTCTCTCTCTCTCTGTCTCTCCTTCATTCTCTCTGCCTGTCTCTCTCCTCCTTCGCTCTTCCCCCCTCCTTCGCTCACCCTCTCTCTCCGTTGCTCCCCACTCATCTCCTTCGCTCGCCCTCACCTTCGCTCCCCCACTCCTCCACTCACTCTCCTTCACTCCTCCTCTACCTTCTCCTTCGTTTCCCTCCCCCTCCTTTGCTTCTCCCCCCCCCCCCCCCCCCTCTCCTTTGCTCGTCCTCTCTCCTTCGCTCATCCTCTCCTTCGCTTGTCCTCTCACCTCCTTCACTCCCACTCTCCTTCGGCTCCCCCCCTCTCCATCGCTCCTCCTCTCTCCTTGGGCAAGTTTCTTTACTCCATACACCTGATAATAGCTCCTCAAGGAAAAGCCCAATAATAATTTGGTCACTCATTCCACGACAGTTTGTGGTGACCTTGCTGCGCGCAATTGGCTACTGAGTTTCTCCCACAAAATATACAGTCAATTCATTTTGCAGTATATTCCGTGAAGCGCTTTTGAGACGTCTCAAAAGACCTGACAAGGCGCTATATCAAGTGTAAGGTAGGATCATTACTCATTCTGTTGCTCTCTCTTGTCTCTCTCACTGGCCCAGCCTGTTCTCCACTCACTCGTTTTCACTCAGTCGCTTTTCACGGTCACACACGTTGACTACTGAAGCTACTGTAGAAAGGATTGCAGGTACGAGGGAGGATATTGATCGATGTTTAACTTTGGGCTCCTTCAAGCGAGTGATGAACATTGTGCGCTGATTTCAGTGAAACCAAGTTTCATTTCATTCTTCTGCAATACAGTACCGGGTATTGATTTTAAATGAGGAAGATAATGGTGGAATACGATGCCTTTTGTGGGGAGATGTTTCATGGGGAATGTCATCTGGAGTCAGGCTTGGAATCCTTGAGATATTATTGTATGCACAGTATGTTGCCTAAATTAGGGGTGCAGCTTTGCGGTTTTTTGTTCCTTATAGTTTGACCTTGTTCATGGCTGTCTGGCCTGGCTAAATTAGGAGGCGCGAGTGACTGCAGGTTTAACGTTGTCTGTTGGAAAGGAAGAAACCTTGGCTACGTGACCTTTTTCTCTCTCATTGTATGTACGGACAAGGAGACTACGTACCTGAATGCCATTTG
The DNA here is from genome assembly GCA_035084275.1 of Hydrolagus colliei. Classification (NCBI taxonomy): domain Eukaryota; kingdom Metazoa; phylum Chordata; class Chondrichthyes; order Chimaeriformes; family Chimaeridae; genus Hydrolagus; species Hydrolagus colliei. Next base: position 3,342,140 of record CM068756.1, on the reverse strand, counting down.
ACTGAGGGAGTGCTTTAATGCTTGTCAGGGTTGAGTGTATGATGTGTTGTGAATACTGTACTCCCTGGTACAGATGTATAGGCTGTGTAGGTTCCAGTTTGTTGTCAGGTAGTGTGATCCTTGAGGCTTTGGTTGCTATACAACATATCAGGGATATTTTAATCGTCAAGGTTATATGAATAATGAAGAGGGGACACTGTTCATTGTTAGGGTTTTTTGTGGCAGTGGATGTGATAGTATTGCCAGGTTTGAAGTTGCTGGCTGGAATTGGAGCAGCCTGGAAGCCTGGGGGAGCCTTAGAATGCACATAAGGGTTGATTATGAAAGCCAACAAAATTTGATTCTCGGCAGTTCCCTTGTTTCATAATCCCTCAAGAAAAAAAACCCAATAGTAAATTGGTCATTTTCAATCCACGTCTGTTTGTGGGGGACGCTGCTGCGCGCAATTGGCTGCCGTGTTTCGCCCACAAATATACAGTCAATTCACTTGACAGTATATTCTGTGAAGCGCTTTGAGACGCCAGAAGAAGTGAAAAGCGCCATATTAAATGCAAGGATTATTAGCATTATTATTATTATTCTGCGCCATCTGAACTTTGTTTATCGCAACCCGAGGAACAAATTGGGTTTCAGAAATATTTTGCATCCTCATTTTATAAGTATTTCTAGTTTTGCTTTACGGACTGACTGACTGACAAACTTCTTTCCTTGTTACAGGATGTTGGCCTCGAGGGCACTGGCGTTTGTCACCAAGCGTACACTTTCTACTTCGGTTTGCTTGCGAGCACATGGTGAGTCTGGTAGGGCAAGGGGCAGCGAATTCCGTTTTTCCCCCTCCTGCATTGGGACAGATCACATGGCCTCCTTCTGTGCTACGAGACTCTATACTGTCGTTCTGATATTTGCCGTCCAGAATACTTTGTCGACTGTGAGTTTCGACTTTTATGAGTGTGTTGAATTTTATTTTTGTCAGCTGGGTCTGACGTATTTGGACGGAAACCCGTGGCTGTGACTGAGAGTTCCACACGTTTCCCCGCACACAGACACTTCGCCAGGTGCGAAACTATTCGGATTTCACAGGTGGTGAATAAAATATTCCACAATTGGCATTGCTGGCCTTGACTCGAATGCAAATTCATCCAATCGCTTTTGCTCAGGAGCTTTACTTTTTAAGATTTTTTTTTTTTTGCTTTTATTCCATGTATCTGAATATTATATATTAATAATTATAATTAGTATTATACTCTATATTTAACACAACAATATTTACAATAACTATGTATAAGTGGTGAGGCTTTAGTATACAAGAAATCTTTAAGCCACAAACACAGTTTATAGCGATTAACTTGTCTCCATCCTTGAGGATTTCATGTAAAATTATATTGAAATGTGGTACCTTTAATCTCGGTCAGTTTTCATGAGCGCTTTTATCTAACATTGCTCAAATTTACCCACAGCTCGTCAGTGCTTTGTCGTGCTACACTGGGAAAATGCTGTGCGCATAGTTGTGACGTACTTCCCACTAATTAAATAGCTCTGGCTGCACCAGAGGTCGGGTGGGAACTGCTGGAGATTTAACTCTTAGACTTGAGAGGTTAGCAGACTAGACAGAAAACCTGTGAGGGCCATCACATTATCATTTGGAGTTGTGACTTGAGACTTAACCCATATCGGACTCTCTCCCTGCCCCCAAACCTTTTGTTTTAACTGTAAACTGCCCCTCTTTATGTGTGTCAAACTTCTTTCAGAAGTTCGACACACATAAGAGCCTGAGTTGAAAGACCGATGTTTCAGGATTGTTTATCATGTGTACAGGTGCTGAGACGTGAAGGAGGAGCGGAGAGCACACGGGGTCGTGAGCGGGTAGCTTACTTGAATGGTCGATCGACTGTATTCCGATATGAGCCTCCCCTTTCCGTTTTGTTTTAGCTGGAGTTGCAAAGCTCGATGATTATGCGCTTCCAAAGTACTTGGATCGCAAAGATGACCCTCTCCCAGAGGTTGACTACGTGAAGAATCTGGATGCCAGCCAGATATCTCTGAAGGAGAAGGAGAAAGGTTCTTGGGCCACCCTTTCCCAAGACGAGAAAGTGGACTGTAAGTAGACTTAATTAATGCCATTAATTAATGGCATCCTTTTGAGCTGATCTGAGTTTGAATTGAATTTGAGAATATTGAGCAACAGAGATCTTAACAAGAACAGTACTGTGTGCAACTATATCGACTAAGGGACATCTTTGTGACATGAAAGGCTCTATATAAATGCAATTTGCTTGCTGCCGGTCAAGATTCAGATTGATGATGGAGAAGTGATGATAGGGTAGTCATTTTAGTTGTTTTAACAGTTATGTGTTGACTTGCAGCGCTTTTCATCAAGAACGTCTCAAAGTACTTGATGACTGTTGGGGGTGGTGGTGGGGGAGTCAATGAGGGAGGAGGGCGATAGGTAGAAGGTCACCAAAGACCTAGGCAAGAGAGAGAATTTTTTAAAATTAGATGTGGGAGAAAGGGTGACAGGTGGAATGATTTTGTGAGTCAAGTGGTTGAAAGCTTGCTCATGGCGGTGGTGAGTTGGAGAGGTCGAGATGTGCAACAGACTCGAATTTGCATGGGGAGAGTGGCGTTGGACGGAGATGTGGCAGGACTTTGAAGGATTTGAAAGTCAGTACGAGGATCTTGAAGGTTTGAAAGAGACCAGGGCTGAATAAATGGCAAGGTTGCCCACTGACTCAGTGATCTGTTAGAAACAAACTGGATTATTTTTAATAATAATATCAATAATAAAACCTTGCATTTTATACAATGCCTTTCATGTCTGAAGGATTTGTCAACGTACTTCACAGAGTCTATTGAAAAGTACAGTGACCTATCCGTTTTGTAGGTGAAACATGGCAGCCTATTGCCACAATAACTAACCTCTCGCAAAGAACCATGAAGTGAACGACCAATTCTATTTGTGGAACTGATGGTCAGGACATGGGGAGAAAGTGGAATATTTTGAGATGGTTTGAGATGATGAACTTTTTTTGTTGGAACAGAAATACAGGTTTTGTTGTTGTTGTTGTTCTTTCCTCAAGTGTACAACATCCGCTTCCACCTGACCTTTGCTGAAATGAACAAACCTTCGAAAGAATGGAAGACTGTTTTGGGTGGGATCCTGGCCATGGTGGGACTGACCGGACTTGTTGTCTGGTGGCAGAGAATGTTTGGTGAGTTTTATATTTAAAAAATTCTGTAAAAATGAGTCTTATTTTAATTTGATGCAAACCAGATTGCTTCCCTGTCTCTACTTCACAGAACAAATAATTGGTCAAAGCAGAGTTTTTTTTTTGTCGGTCTTACAACTTGACGCGTGCGTTAACCCGTCACCATGCTTCACAACAACGTCAACAAGAATAAAATGACTTTTTGTATCAGCGTCTTTCACGTCGGGAGGACATCCCAAGGCCCCGGAAAGAGTATCAAAAACAAATTACATTTATAGAGCGCTTTTCATAACGGGAGGACGTCCCAGAGCGCTGAATCCAAACCAAACTGAGAATTCCTTGCATCTGAGGCCCACCTACACATGGAAATTCCAGAGATAGATTGTCAGACTGGAAGGCGATCTCTCTCCCTGAAGGGATGCATTCCGCTCACCCAATTTCAGAGAGTATTAGGCGAAGGTTGGCAAGTGCCAAGGCTTGGGGAGGGAGTGGGGGGGAGGGGAGGGGTGGGGTGGGGGAGCCCAGAGAGTGTGTTGGGTTTGTGACATAAGAGTTTGTGCCTGAATCATAATTTCTTCTTTATTAATAATAATAATCCTTGCATTTGATATGGTGCTTTTCATGTCTTCCAGACATTTGAAAGCACTTCCCAGAATATACTGTAAAGTGAATTGACTGTATATTTGTGGACAAATCTATTAACTCAGTAGCTGAACTCTTCCTTTCCCACAGTATACGGAGAAATCCCTCATACCTTCTCAGAAGAATGGATAGCGAAGCAAACCAAGCGGATGATCGACATGAGGGTTAACCCAGTCACAGGGTTTGCTTCTCAGTGGGACTATGAAAAGAATGAGTGGAAGAAATGAAGGCATCCTAGGATTCGGAGTAGCACTTGCTCAAGATACCACTTTCAAATAGAAGCATTTACATGTTGAGACAGTTAATTTACCGTCGGGAGTTATCTGTAAATTTAATAAACTCCTCTGGTTTACATGACTTTGGCTACGAGTCCATTTTTTTTTAACCATTGTATTTTCTTCCTGCCACTTCTCACTCCATCCTACCTTCATTCCCCTCACCTCGCTCTCTCCCTTGCCTCTTTCAAGGCAAATCTCAAGACCCTCCTCTTCCGTCGCCCTCCCTGCCCCCTCTTATCCTCCCTGATCCCACACCCAGCCCTTCCCCTTGGGTCCAAATCTGACTGTCCAGTGCTTTGTGACGTCCTCCTGACGTGAAAGGCGTTCTACACACGTGATTTTATATTTCAAACATGGGAAAAGGAGGATAAAAAACTGTACTTTAGTTTTTTGAAAAAATAATCTTCAAAACCTGAACGGCAGGAAGCCATCGTCAATGTATTGATACGTTTGTGCTTTTGCAATAAGAGTGCGTCGACATCCTAGTTTCTGCACAGCGAGAGCATGTCTGTCTCTTCCGAAGGCTGAAGACGCTACAACAAAGGTAACGGAGATTATGCTTTGAAGAAAGTGATGTGGTCTCTCTTTATTGGATCGGTGGAACACTTGTATGCGCAATTTGCTTCAGTGTTTTGCCCCCAAAAATCAATTTCTTCACAATATATTCTGTGAAGTGCTTTTGCGGCAGCTCGAAGCTTTGATAAGCCTCTATATCAAATACAAGGATTATTATTGTTGGGAATAGTGGAATGGAGTATTTTGCTTACCAATGGTCCAACAACAATATGAGTATTTGCAGGTAAACATGGCAGTCAACTTGCGCTCAGTAATGTCTCACAAACAGCTATGAAGCGATGATAATAATATTAACACTGTACTTGCATTTGATATAGCGCTTTTCACGTCTTCTAGACGTTTCAAAGAGCTTCACAGAATATACTGTAAAAGTGAATTGACTATATGGGTGAAGCGCGGCAGCCAATTACGCACAGCAGCGTCCTCACAAACGGTCGTGGATAGAAAATGACCAATTTATTATTTTTTCGATGGATTATTAGCGAGACGTGTATGTGTATGTGTATGTGTGTGTGGAGTAAGGAAACTTGCCCCAGGTTTCACCCTGACCTGCCTGAAATTGAACCCAGGTCTCTCGCTCGTAAGGCAAGTGGTCGAACCACTGAACTCCAGTTCAGTTGGAGGTTGGTGGGGGGGTGGTGGGGGGGGGAGAATTAGTGGCCAGGACACCTCTTTTTTTGGAGGGGGGGCGGGGAATCAATGCCTCCCAGGGGCTCTTATAAGAAAGCTCAAACAATTGCCAATCACCACCACTCTAGGATAAACTGGCCAAGACTTTGCTTGGCGTCTCAGCCACAATCCTTGTGTGTGTGTGACCTGTGCTGGAGTATAATATCATTGCAGCTGATGTCAGCGTCTGTTGACGTGTTGTCCAAGGAGTGAGTGAGTGAGTCCGGAAGAGATTGAGGATTATCAGCAGCCGGTTGATGTGTGTGACTTGAGTTCAGTGCCTGTACTGTATCCATCTCTTCTTCTATCATAAGCAAGCAACCAATTAATCAATCACTGCCTTGAGATTCAGCCCCCGACTTGCAAACCAGACAAGCCTTTGTCCATTTGCAACTGGCATCATGTCCACAACTAACCATCTTCTCTTACCGCCTGTGTTTCATTGCAGATCTGTGTAACCCACTTTATTTAAGGCAATGGGGAATGGAATGAGCAAGGTAAGGCACTCTCTCTCTCTCTCTCTCTAGTGTCTTATTGACGTTGGTAAATGATGCCCTCCCTGTCTATCTCACGTGTTTTTGTCTCTTTTTAAAAATTAAAAACAGGTAATATTTGCTCCTGTGTCTCTTGAGTTGATGGGACCATCGGTGGGGGGAGGAGGGGGGTGTGGGAGGGAGGGAGGGAGGGAGGGGGGGGAAGGAAAATTGCATTCACTTAAATCTATGGTGTTATTATAAATGCTCTCACACACACACACACACATAAACACACACACACATATTATATATATTTTAATTTAAATTGTATTTGAATTAGGAAGTGCATTTGTTTTTTTCGCCTGTGTTTTCACAGGGCTGTAAGGGAACCTCTCACAAAAACATTCCCATTCCACAAACGTATAAAAAGCAACGTGTTATTATGTAAGGGTTAGATTTTCCAACAATGCACTCCCCACCACGCAGAACCCCTATCTAGGAAGTGATTTACTCGAGCATACGTTATACAGAGATGTCAAATGATGGGTGTTAATTTGTTAGGATGATATTATTATTAATGATAATAAATAATAATAAAGAGAATTGCAAATCCTGCCAATGTAATGACAGTACCGTAATTGGTTAGTGGTTTGGAAGATACATAGGCGTAATAATGAATTATCCTTGCGTTTGACAAAGTGCCTCGTCACACTGTCGCGGTGTCTCAAAAGCACTTCGCAGAATACATTGTGAATATATTTGTATATATATATATACTTATGTCCCATTCGCTTGAGAGAGTTCATTCCGTGAATCGTTTTGTGACGTCTCCACGCCCACGTCTCCCCTCGCCATCTTTTCCCCCCCCTTTTCCCCTAATCCCACTTCAATGACTGTTTGTGGGACGCTGCTGTGTGCAATTTGGCTGCCGCGTTTCGCCCACAAATATACAGTCAATTTTCCTACTCTTCTTCATGCTGCCCCAACCCCTCCCCACCTGCTCTTGTCCCTACCTCACTGTACAGCGCCTTGGGACGTCCTCTCGACGTGAAAGGCACTATGTAAATGTAATGTAGATTACATTTTTGATTGATTGGTGAGGCACTATGTCAAATGCAAGGATTGTTATACACGATATATAGAGTACATAGTGGTGTGTTATCGAAGAGTCGACAGTGTGTGTGTGTGTGTGTGTGTGTGGAAGTTGGTCATATCTGGATTAAGTTTATACTGTAATCTCTCTAGACAATTTTTGAGCCATTGAGAAGAAACGCTGCAGCCGATTTAAATCTGCCTTTGGGTTTAAGAGACGTTCCCCCGAGGAACTGGCTTCAATTACCTTCAGCCCACGTGTTACCCTAAATTTAACTTGTGGTGAGATGCCTGTCCATCCTCCACAAATGTCTTTCACTCAAATAGCATCTCCCGTCAGCACCAACCAGCAATGTGACTTAAAAGATGAGACTGTTATTTCAGCGGCAGAGACTCGCATTCGCCTAGACTGATGGCAGTCGAAACAAAGGCCTCTCTCAGAATTTATTACGTTTATTTTTACGTACGCTGAACATTTTTCTTCAGCAGCTTGGGACGTCATCCTAACGTGAAAGGCGCTATGCAAGTGTCATTTTGTTGTTGCCATTGTTGTTCTTCCTTCACCTCCTTTCCTCTTCTGAAGATGTTTTTGACTCCTTTTCCTGGTGGTAATTCAGGAGTTTTAAACATGTCTCTCCAGTACCTTTGCTCAAGTGGTCATTACCACCCATTCATTGGTAGCCAGGATTCCTCACACTCAGCTCCTGTTAACCCTGCGAGCCAAAGCCATAATGGGGGGGATGGTTCTTGCTAGACAAGCAGCAGGAAGGCTTGTTAGTCAGTGCGATCAATTCAAACTAATAATAATAATAATCCTTGCAGTTGATATCGTTTTCACGTCTTCCAGAGGGACGTCTCAAAGCGCTTCACTGAATATACTCTAAAATGAATTGACTGTAAATTTGTGGGCAAAACGCGGCAACACAGCAGCGTCCCACAAACAGTCAAGGATTGAAATTATCATTGATATTTTTTTTGAGGGATTATTATTAGGCCTGTGCAGTCAGGAAATTTGCCCAAAGTTTCACCCTGACCTGCCTGGAATCGAACCCAGGTCTCTTGTTTGTAAATCGAGTACCCTTAACCACTGAGTTACAAGACTCCACTGTGTAGACTAAAGCTATGTGGTTTTAGCTGGTTTGACTCCAGCAGCACCCCAACACACATCTGGGGTACTTAAGCCTTGGCTCTTGCCAATGTGGCCTAATACTTTCTGGAAATGACACACGCAGAAACCCATCACTGTGCTTAAGAGAATCCAAACCAAACAGAGAATTCTATGCATCCCACCCACGCATGGGAATTCCACGGAATAGATTGTTGGAATGGATTTGATACTCTCTCTCCCTGCTCCCTGCGTCTTGTTTGCTTGATTCCGGAAAGTATTAGTTGCAGGTTGGCGAGAGCTAGGGTTTGGGGGTCCCCAGAGTGTGGTCGTTTGAATCGAAAAGAATGCAGAGCAGGGGTTTCACGTTCCGTGTTTGTGTGTCTACTTTGCGTTCCTTCTCCCCGCGGCCCGCGGAGGGTTCGGGAGCAGATGATTTGCGTGCGTTCTTTCTCCCGACAACTCGGATTGCCTGACTCCTCGCCGAATGGTAACGCCTGGAAAGATCCTTTCCGACCAAGGGGTTGTAGCTTTCACGCTCTCCTAATGGCTGAAAAGCCCTGCCTGCTAGTTGGATTGCGCCATTCATACCGAAAGGTTTGCACTGGCTTCGCTCACTCGGGTAGTGATGCTACAATTGGTCTTGGAGAGAGAGGAAAGATCAGCCGATGTTTTTGGCTCCATGTTGTTATTGAGAGCTCCCTACCCCCCCCTTCCCCCTCTCTCCCCCCCCCCCCCCCCCCCTCCCTCCCACAAATACACTGCATGACGCCTGTGTTTAAACACTACGTCAGAACGGGGTCAACGTTCTTCACAGTCCAACAATCCCTTGGGACTCGGTGTCCAGGCTCACGCACGCACACAGAGCGGGAGAGACAGCAGAGAACTCCCAGGCCCTTCTGAAACCTACCCTGGGCACCAGTCAATATCCCGTAGAAAAGGTTTGTGAAAACCCCTCTGATCCTTTTCACAAAAGGACTTCCGGCTTCGGAGTTTTAGTCTTTAAAGAACAAGCCACATCTCCTGCCTGGGAGATGAACTGATAAACAGGCAATTTTCTCCCGTTAGTCAAACACACCCGAAGCCCCTAATTTTCTCAAATCAGCTGTTTCGCTCTGCAAATGAGTTATCGCTATAGCACATTAAAGCGCGGACCTTTTGGGTATACCTTTAGAGCTTTTACCCTATACGGCTTGAGATGCTACATGTGCCTAGCGTGTGGTTAGTTTCAATCCTTGCACGGAGGAATGTGCGACAGACGAGTGGAACTCAGAGCGTTGACTGAAATCCAAATCCATCTGGGGGTTTGTGTAACGATGCTGGGAATAGTTCTCTGACTGCAAAACACAGCTCCTGGTTTCTCAGCAACTGTTTATAGCGAAAAGAACTTGGCAAGCGAAGTGCATTCTGCGCAAAGGTCATTTGCCGGTCACTCTGCCTAGTGTGTTTTTTTCTCTCTCTCTCTCTGTCTCTGTCTCTCTCGAGGTGCCTTGAAATGGATTAGGTGGAAAGTGCTCGTTCAGTGGGACAGTGAGCCACAAGCAAGCCGCTTGTCCTCAATGTGATTCACAGATGTCGCATGAGGCATCGGATGAGAGTCGTTCAGTCGAACTCACGGAAATGTCAGCGCAACAGGGCTGGCTGTGACCTGTGCTTATGCCTGGAGCCTCTCCCTATAGCTGTCTGATCTAATCCCATTTTCCTTGCTCTTTCTTCACGCTTCAGAACGCCTCAATGCGCTTCACAGGGCTTCACCGTAAAGCGCGGCAGCTGTGCGTTTTGTAGGGCGCACACAGGCGGGCGATTTGCGCACAGCAAAGTCACCACAAACAGCCGTGATCAAGCGAGCGATGAATTTTATCTGGGAGAATTAACGGTTAGAAAAACCGGGCAAAGCTCCCTTCTCTTTTCAAATCGTACCAAGGCATCTTCCCTTGAACAGGCAAGCGGGATCTTGGATTAACGTCTCACCCGAAAAGACGGTACCTCTGATAATGCAGAGCTTCCCCCCACAACCCCCACCCCCTCACACCCCACCTCCCCCCAGCACTGCGCTGGAGTGTGAGCCCATTGGGACTTGAACCCACGACCTTCTGAGGCTGGGAGGCGAGAACGCTGTCGGACCGAACACAAAGATCATGACACGATGGGGTGAACCTAATGAACCGAGATGACTGAATCCAAACTGCTCGAACTCTTGATTAAAAAGTAGCAGTGTGCGATCATGTGTTGGTTTTGTTGCCCGGATGTGGGCTTGTGGTTGAAATTTGCCACACAAAGAGTTCCTGAGAAAAAAAAAGCCGTGTGTGTTGTAATCACTGACATCTCCTCCAATCTAGCTGTGTTTGTTTACCAGCTCTGCACAGCTAAAGGCTATTAAATCTCTGCGCTTTAATCTGCCTTTTCAGGTCGATTTGTCGGTTTTCTTACATTCTAACCACAAACCTCTTAAGATGCAACCGTACGCCGGTTAAATGTATATATGCGTGCTTGCGTGTGTGTGTGTGTGTGAGAGAGAGTATACCATTTCTTGTTGCCAATGGAGATTTTTGATGAGGTTAGAGAGCTCAGAGACATTATCCTGTGTGGAAGGTGCCAACATAGATGCTAGTTGTTGCTATTTTACACAGAGTTTCTGGTCTCACCCATGGGTGATGTCGATGATAAACGGAGTGACAAAAGAGCAACTTAACGCACTGCAATCCTGTATGCTTTATATAATAATAATAATATAACTTTTTATATATTAATAATAATTTATACTGGGGAGTTAGAGTGTTGCTAGAGCTGTTAAGAGGAGAAAATTTATTTAATAAGCCATTTTTGTTTCTCTCGTTAGGTTTTAGATGGACTCTATCTTGGAAACATTAGAGGTACGTTCATATACCAGGTTTGTTTTTGGGTGTGGGGGTGGGTGGAAAAATTACTCAAGGCTTCTAACTGAAACACTCTTAAGCATTTGTCTTTCCAAATGTCTTGTTATCAAGAAAATGACTAAAATCGGCTCTCGGGCCGACAATGGGACCACACTAAATCACGTCTAAATCAGCCAAATTCGTAGCAGGTTCAGGCATGTTGCTTTGCTTCCTGCCAAGACACCTATCTACCTGGTTCCTGTGAGACTTTGTCGGCAGAGGCTAAGTGGTGACCTCGTCCTGCTGTGTTTGTTTGCAGAGGGAGTGTCAAGAGGGTTTAAGAGAGAAACTCAAATGCGCACTGTGTGCCAACCGTTCGCCTGACCTGGGAAGGCTGTGTAAGGAGTAGTTCTCCTTTTCTTCACCTCGTTGTAACACGCTTTGAGATCCTATCACTTTCCACCTAATCCATAGCGAAAGGCTATGGGTTGCGTGCATATGTTCGTGTTAGACACATACCTGGGAATTAAGTAAGGGGATTAAAGGGGTGCGGAGGAAAGGGCAAGACAATGGGATTAAAATATCAGAAGCACCTCCATGGATTTCAGTGCGGCAATTAACCTGGCAAACCAGATTCATTGCACGCAGACAGTGTTGTCGCTCAGAAATAAAATGTATGGTGGTTTCGAACGTACAGCTGGAAACTGGTTCCACGTTACCTCCCACAGCCCCAGGTTTGCTTAATAAATGTGTCCACAGTGTTTATTCCCTCCTATTGGGTGGGCTGACCCTGGGACTTTGAAGTACCCTGGAATACAAACAGGGAGAACTATAAACAGAGAGCTCAGTCTATACAGTGCTGTATTGGGTTCACCCTCTCAAACCTCAGCCATCATCGGGTGAGGTCCTCGCTTGGCTCTGCGTGTATATTTAACGCTACGCTAGATGCCCGATGAAGTGGATAAACGATAAGTTTGTCTAGTTTTGTCCACCTTCCTTCCTTCCTTCCTTCCTTCCTTCCTTCCTTCCTTCCTCTGTCTCTCTCGTGATTCAATTCTGACCGGGCCCCTCATCGGAACCCGGAAAGTTTTAAGAATTTTTGCTGTCCTTACTCCCGAGTTTGGCTGTTTAGAAAGCGGATTATTTTGATTTTCTATACCATACCTCTTTTGCGTGACGATTTTGTGTGTGGAGTCCTGTAGCTTATTGGTTAGAGTGCTTACTTCGTAAGCGAGAGGACCTGGGTTTGGTATCCAGGCTGGGCGAAACCTTAGGCAAGTTTCCTTACTCCACAAGCCTAGCACCAATTCACTTTACAGTATATTCTGTGAAGCGCTTTGAGACATCTCAAATGATGTGATAAGGCACTAATTCAATCGCAAGGATTTTTGCCATTATTAATATAAATATATATTTTTAAATGTGATCTGCGGTCAATAATTTATTTCCCCTCCGCAGACTCCAAGGATAGAGAGAACCTGACAAAGAATGGGGTTACACATGTCCTGTCAGTGTGCCACAACGCAGAGGCTGTGCTCGAGGTAAGACACAGACGGAGAGAGACAGAGATGAGAGAGGGAGAGAGAGAGAGATCTCCATCCAGCTGGAAACAAAACAAGTGTTTCCTTTGCTGTTGTTGGCTTGGTTCAATTGGTACAACTCCTGAGATTTGGGTCAATAGGCTGTGAGTTCAAGCCTAATATATATGATAATAATAATCCTTGCACTTGATATAACGCTTTTCACGTCTTATTGATGTCTCAAAGCGCTTCACAGAATGCACTGCAAAGTGAATTGACTGTATATAGTTGTGGGTGAAATACGGCAGCCAATTGCGCACAGCAGCATCCCCCACAAACAGTCAAGGATTGAAATGACCAATGTTTTTATTGTGTTTTTTTTTAAGGGATTATTGTTAGGCGTGTGTGTGTCTGTGTGTGTGGAGTAAGGAAACTTGCCTAAGGTTTCGCCCTGACCTGCCTGGATTCGAACACAGGTCTCATGCTTGTAAGGCGAGCGCTCTAACCACTGAGCTATAGGAATCCACATGAAATATACATGTATATTTCTATAAATATATATCATGTTAAATGCAACAACTCTACACGGAGCGGGGAATCATTCTGATTATGTAAAGCTGAGTTTCAGCTGTGATGATACATTTTAGTCAATGGGATAAGTAGCTGCTGCGTTCACCTACAAAATGCCCTGGATAAAACCTGCATTGAGGAAAAAGAGTTTGTTATCAATCTGCCTGGTATATCACGCATGCCACATCAGGACTTGAACTCACATAGTCCAAGATGAACTGTTCGATGCATTGAGTCTGTTGCATTGTCGGAGGTGCCGACAGCTGGCAGATGAGATATTGACTGAGGGCCTTGCTACCCACTCAAGTAGACATTAAAGATTCCCCCACCCCACGACACTATTTGAAAAGAGAAGAGAGTTTCTCTCTCCCAGTGTCCTGGCCATCAATCTCCCAAATAAAATGAGTCATTCATTTCATGGTCTGTTTGTGGGCCATTCCTGTGTGCAAACAGGCTGCTGCCCATAAATAATAGTCCTGTAGCTCGTGGAGTCCCTGTAGCTCAGTGGTTAGAGCGCTCGCCTCACAACCGTGAGACCTGTGGGTTCGAATCCAGGCAGGTCAGGGCGAAACCTTGGGCAAGCTTCCTTACTCCACACACAAACACACACAAGCCTAATAATAATCCCTCCCCAAAAGATCGCAATAATAAACAAAATTGGTAATTTCAATCCACGGCTGTTTGTGGGGGACGCTGCTGAGTGCATTTGGCTGCTGCGTTTCGCTTACAATTATACAGTCAATACAGTAGCGCTTTCAGATGTCTAGAAGACGTAAAAAGCGCTATATCAAATGCAAGGAATATAATAATAATTATTAAATACACAGTGACCACATTTCACAGCTGGGAAGCGCTTTTGAGATGTCCTTCTGACGTGATAAGCGACTATACCAAATACCGTACAAGGATTATTATATTATTATTATTATATTACTGTATTATTATTACATTCAGAAAACACCTGTACATCATGTTACATAACAGGCGTATTTACTGGCCTGTGTGGGTTGGTGTTCGAGTGTCTCGTTGACTACAGGGGGAGCTGTGGTACTGCCTTACTGTGTTTAGTGCAGATTGCGCTCAGTCTCTCAACTTGTTCCCACCGATCATGCAAACTAATACCACAGGCAATATTTCCCATGTGTGTCCGTAATGTTATGGAGCCCGGTGTGCTTGTGGGCTTCCCATTCTAGAGGAATGATTTTACACTTTCCAATATAAATGTATGGAACAGGCTCCCCTAGGGTTAGAAATAGGCTCCGTGGTTTGAACGCTTGCCTCACGAGCGAGAGACCTAAGTTCGATTCCAGTCAGGGCGAAACCTTAGTTTCCGTAAGTTTCCTTACTTCACGCGCCTGATGACAATCCCACCAAAAAACAATAATAAATTGGTCACTTCAATCCATGACTGTTTGTGCGACGCTGCTGTGCGCAATTGGCTGCCGCACTTTAGCCCACAAATATACAGTCAATTCACTTTACAGTATATTCTGTGGAGCGCTTTGAGACGTCTAGAAGACGTGAAAAGCGCCATATCAAATGCAAGGGTGATTATTATTAGGGGAGACAGCAAGTTGGAAGCCAAAGTTGGCCATTCTTTCAAAGAGGAAAATTGGATCAGATTTCTTTTAGGAGCTAATAACTCAGGATACAACAAAAACAAAATTACATATGTAGAACGCCTTTCAGGTCGGGAGGACGTCCCAAAGCGCTGAGACTGTACCCAGTACAGTGTATAGTTTGGGACATGTCACATGCAAGAGGCTGACAGAATGGTGGAAGGGTAACTGCGTGGACCTTGGTCTTGTTTCGTCCAGCAATACTGATGTTCTTAATGTGCGTAAAATGACCCCCTTTAATAAAAAATCCATCCGATGCTGCATCTTTCACATCAGGAGGACATCTCAAAGTACTTAACACTGATATAAAAGTGTTGTGGATGACTTGTTGTGTGGTTCCCTTACGATCTCTGAGGGTTCGAACATATTTGAAGGGTTAAGTCCGTCGGATTGATGGGAACAAGCGTGTCTAAAACTATACACTTTCAGTATTTATCAATATCAAAATCTGCCGAGACTGCGAATTACAGGAAGGGGTGGTAAGCTATTTGCAGGGCGTTCCTATGTCTCTCCCAACAACCAGCTCAGGGGAGGCTTGAGTGAGTGAGTATCAGGTCAGGAAATGTGACGAGAGATTTGGGCAAATAACGACAGCATCTAAATAAAAAGAGAGGTTGTGTTGATGGGGGGGTGGGGGGGGAGGTGGGTGGGGGGGATGGGGGCGGGAGTGATGGTTTTGGCTTTGTCTTAAACCTGCTGGTGATAACGGAACTGGAAATAACAACAACAACAACAACAACAACAAAATTACAATTGTAGAATGGCTTTCACTTAGGGAGGACGTCCCAAGGTGGTGAATAGTCAGGTCGGGACCCGAGCAAGTGAGAAGGGCACAGTAGGGGGGAGGGTAGGATAGGAGGGGAGGGAGAGAGTCGGGAGGGCAGCAGAAGGCACGGTCGAAGAGGAGTGTCTTGAGACCGGCCTTGAAGGAGGTGAGGGAGGCAGTGTGGAGAAGGGACTGTGGGCTGGAGTTCCAGAGTGTGGGGGCGGAGAGGCTGAAAGCCCGTCCGCCAACGGTAGGCAAAGCAAACGCTGTGAACGCTGAGCGTTTGACATGGGGCTTGAACCCACAAAACTCCTGTTTCAGAGGCGAGAACACGGTCAATTTTAAAAAACATAAGTAATTTACTCCCGACGATCGAGTTCAGCCTTGTGTGGGCGGCCATGGAAAGAGAGGTCAGGGTGAGAGTGCGAGGGTGGTGGGGGTGTGTGGTGGTGATGGTGGTGGGGGGGGATGTGGGGGGGAAATGTGCTCTGTAGGGACTCCCCCTAGCCCCTGTTTCAGTTCTGATGATGGGTTTTTGCCTGAAACCTGAGCCTGGGTTTTGCTTTCAGCTGCTGATTGACCTAATGTGGATTGTTTCCATCATTTTGGTTTTCATTTCATTTTAAAGCGCCCCCGTGCTCGAGCCGATAAGCCTCCAAAATACACAGTCACTACACTTTACCACAGTACTAACCCGTTAAAAAAAAGGGCTTTGAAACATCCTCCTGACGTGAAAGACGCTAGAGCAAATGATAAGGAATGGATCAAACAAAACATAATCATTTGATTATCAATGGCCCTGAAATTCCATCTTGTCTAAGCTCACGGGTCTAGTTTGCTTTCAAATTTAAGAATTATAGAAAATTCTTGAAATTCTGCCCCCTTCCCCCCTGCTTGGCCTCACTCTCTGCTTCTGTTAAGCGCTCCGAGACGCTAGCTTGGGAGCAGGGCCCTGTATAAATGCAAGTTGTTGTTGTTGTTGAGACAGGGTGTGTGGTTGGCTTCCCAGCTCCCCACCCAACCCCCGAATAAAACATTGGTTACTACTGCATCAATAGACAGTTAGGCTGATCTCACCAGGCAACGGAATCAATCACCAGAGCACTACTGAGACATGAAGCAACCTCACTCCTTACTGCAAAGTCATCACTCGCTATATACTCCCTGAGAGCCAACTGTTGACGGAGTTTTGGGAACCCGCTGTATTGTAATGGGTTCAACAACTGCACTCAGAAGTCACAGCAGTAGTGCGTTGCTGAGAGACTTGCCTAGAGATGTGGTTCTGTAACATATACAGCCAGCCTGGCGGACAAGCAATTGCCGTGCATATCACAAAATGCCCAGTTTGCCCCTTTCGATGGTATAATTGTTTCGGTAAAAACATAGCAGCAAATTATCAGTAGCAAAAAAATCAGCAGTTAAAGAGGTAACCAACCATTTGTAAACCCCCTTCAGAAATTTCTAGGTTTAACCTGTTTGATGTAACATATTAGGGCCATATCTGGAAACTTTAGCAAATTCTTACATCCAATGTTCCAGGGGTGACGTACTTCGGATGAGACATCGAACCAACGCCTGTCTGGATGCTGGCACTATTCGTATAAAGAAAAAGGAGTTTCTCTCTCCCAGTGTCCTGGCCAACAATCCTTCAGATAAAAGCCATTATTCACATCATGGCTGCTTGTGAGACATGGCCGTGTGCAAATTGGCTACCATTTTCACCTATACAAATACACCAATACACATAAAATTACAGTGGATCCTGTGAAGCGTTTTGATATGCCCTCCTGATACAAAAAGTGCTCTGTCTAGTGCAGGCATACATTTATTTATTGACTTACAATCTACACCAAATAGCTTGGTTGTATCTATACAGTCAATTCACTTTACATGGCTCTCAGCACTGTATAAAGACCTATATCACAATACTGTAATAATAATTCTTGCATTTGATATAGCACTTTTCACGTCTTATTGACATCTCAAAGCGCTTCCCAGAATATACTGTAAAGTGACTTGACTGTGTATTTGTGGGCGAAATGCGGCAGCCGATTGCGCACAGCGGTGTCCCACAAACAGGCGCGGATTGATATAACCAATTTATTAGTTTTTTTTTGAGGGATTATTATTAGATGTGTGGAGTAAGGAAACCTGCCCAAAGTTTCTCCCTGACCTGCCTGAATTTGAACACAGGTCTCAAGCTTGTAAGGCGAGCGCTCTAACCACTGAGCTACAGGACTCAGCTACTTTTTCTCCTCAGCTCCATGTCCCAATTCCTTTGACTTTTGTTTCCCATTGGTTCTTTAACCTCCGTTAACCACCGGAGCTGGAAAAATGTGTGAAAAAGTGAGTGCTCATGTGATACATTGTATGATTGTTGTCTTTGGGTAGCCTAATGGTGACATTTAGTGAGACGGACACGGCAGCAACACAATGCCGCACATGTTACAGATCTGAATTACTGCAATAAATCCACGGCATCGAATGACCAGCATTAAACTTGTCCTCACAATAAACTGAACCAAACCAAACAAGCCAAAAGGGTTGGCCTTAAACTGACGTGTTTTTTTGTTAAAACTATTTTTACTCAAACCCAAAGGACCATCACATCAGTACGTTACAAAGTGCTTTGTACATCACTGTCGCTGGAACTGAGACCCTGCCTCTCTCTGTGACACAATGGTTTTTTTTTCCTACTGATTCAATACATCAATTCACCAAATCGCAGCTCAGATCGAAATAGCTGGAAGAATTTGAATGTCTATAAGTGTAAATTGCTGCACAGAACACGTGTGTATTTCTTCACAAGCACCAGCCCCGCTTTCGATTCACCGATCCAGCTTTCCATTCATAGGCGCAGGTTTGATTCAGACCAGTGTGGCCTTGATATGCTGAACGACTGGTTTCTGTAGCATGTCTGTATGTCAACTTCTGTATGCAGAGAGGAAAGCCATTTATCCACCCGGTTGCTCTCTGCTCTCTAACATATACTCCAGCTCTGTCCTCCACCTGCTTGTGCTGGTAGTACTACCACTACTAATAATAATCCTTGCATTTGATATCGCGCTGTTCACATCTTCTGGACAGACGTCTCAAAGCGCTTCACAGAATATACTGTAAAGTGAATTGACTGTATATTTGTGGGCGAAATGCAGTAGCAATTTCCGTACAGCAGCGTCCCACAAACATTTGTGGATTAAAATGACCAATTTTATTATTGTGCTTTTTTTTTTTGAGGGATTATTATTAGGGGTGTGTGCGCGTGTGGAGTAAGGAAACTTGCCTAAGGTTTCACCCTGACCTGCCTGGATACGAACATAGGTAAGGCGAGTGCTCTAACCACTGAGCTACAGGACTCCACTGCACACAGTAATTTCTTCATTGCCACAATTCTTCAGTGGTTGTTTTACATTCCCCTGTGATTTCACCCTGTTTGAAAATATATGATTATTTCAAACGTATAAGAATGAGATGTTTACACCGTTCCTTAAGCATCTTAAATCCTTTGGAACCACCGCAGAAAGGGAAAGAGCGGGAAGTGTAGGCGTGCGGAGGAAAAGTTAAGGATTTATCTTGGATACAAAATGTGTGTCTAGTTTTATTACCAGGTTTGGAGGATGGGGGAGGGGTGGGGGTGTGGGGGGTGTGGGGGTGTGTGGGAGTGGTGCAGTTTCATTTACAATATCCCAGAAAAAGAAAGTACAGGTTTCGATTAAATCTACTCTAGTCTCAGTCAGATTGATGAGAATGAGTGGACAATGACTGCTTTGTCATGCGGAGTCTTATTAAGTGCATGTGTGTGTGTGTATGTGTGTGAAAACAATGTTTTGTTCTAGATATTTTTAAATCCATACAGCGTATATATAGAGTAATATGCAAATAAAATAATCCCACTCGGGACATGGGACCTTGTACCCAGTGATGTGATGTTCCGTTGGGTTTAATGTCACAAGGCGGGATAGGTCTAAAGGCCTTAGGTTTTCAGAGAGGTGATCTAAAGGTGGCGGATTCAGGTGGCAGGAATCGGCCTGGCTCAGTCCGGTTGAGCTCTTGGAGTCAGAAGGTTGTGAGTTTGAGCCCCATTCGGGGACTTTAAGCTCACACACACTCTGGGCTGATGCTTCAATAGTGTGCTGGTGGGATTATACTGACAATCACTCTGGTTAAAATTGGTCGTTCACTCCTTGATGGTTTGTGCGGTGTTGCTGTGCGGAACCTGGCTTGCCTTGTTTATTTGTAACACATGCAGGCACTACACTTGGTAATTTTTTATAATAACATGTTTGTGAAGAGCATTAAGACGTCTCGACGATGTGATAAGGCACGGTATCAAACACAAGGTTTTATTCACCAAGTCTTTGCTCGGAAAGCCACAGATGGACAGGTGGGGGGAAGGCGGTGGTGGGGTGGGAGAAGGGAGGGGGAATGGCCTTATGATGGTGGGGGGGTGTCACTTTAGGGGCCTGAATCTGTGCTTGTCTTCCCCTCCCAGGGCATGACGTATCTGTGTATTCCTGCTGCAGACGCCTCAAACCAGAACCTGTGAGTATCGAGAAGCCTAAGCGTTGGCAAGTCGGAGTGTGCCCAAGTGTGAGCTGAATGCCTGTGACTGGGGATTTACTCAGGCACCTGATTTGCTAATTATGCCCAGTTTCAGGCCCTGAGGCCTGTTTATTTTGGAATAAACAGGACAAATGCAAGGATTAAAATGGCATTGGTGACGCAGTTCTTGTGTCTTCCCACAATGGAGTGGTTGGCAAAATCCCTTCCTCGACAGCAGATCACTAAATCCACAACTGTTTGTCGGATGATAATAACAACAACAACAACAAAATTACATTGATAGAGCGACTTTCACGTTGGGAGGACGTCCCAAGGAGCTGAAAGGGACACTCTTGTTTTACCCGCGAAACACAGTCAATTCACTTTTCAGTATTTTCTGTGAAGTGCTTTGAGACGCCTCGATGATATGATAAGTTGTTTTTACCAAACTAAAGGATTATATTATTATTACTATTATTATTATTATTATCAAGCAAGTTACTCAATGGATCAGGCTCTAATCTGATGTGGAAGCCGATCTCCCTGCTGATTGCCCCCAATAGCAAAAGTATTGCCTCTCCCATGACTGACTCTAAATTAATCCAAAGCATTGGTCTTATATCCCAACACTGTTGCTTTGAAGTCAGTTGGATATTGATAGTAATATTAATAATCCTTACATTTGATACAATGCCTTATCACGTCTTCGAGACGTCTCGAAACACTTCAAAGGATACACTGTAAAGTGAATTGACTGTATATTTTGTGGGCAAAAACTCCTTTTGAGTTGTGCCTTTAAAGAGGAAATGGGTGAA
Source organism: Hydrolagus colliei (assembly GCA_035084275.1). Lineage (NCBI taxonomy): Eukaryota > Metazoa > Chordata > Chondrichthyes > Chimaeriformes > Chimaeridae > Hydrolagus > Hydrolagus colliei. Next base: position 3,321,409 of record CM068756.1, on the reverse strand, counting down.
TGCCCCATGATGAAACCGCTCACGGTGAAAAGTTACGTTTGTTTTGTTCACAGAAGGGAAATTATAAAAAAATATAAATTTCCTTATTGGTGGGGGGTTGGTGGGGGGAGGAGAAGTACTTTCAATTGAAACTGTACCACATTCAGGTGTTTTTTCTCAGTGTTAATTATTCTCATACAGTCACAAGCACAATGCATTTTGGTGATGTAATACACAATCCATGTCATCGTATAATTCCTAGCTGTGACCTCTGCATTGCCTTATGGTTTAGAAGCAAGGAGAGTGATTCTCTTTATTTTGTTTCTTGGAGTTAAGAGCTAAGCTAACAGGTCTGAGAAACTACTTGTGTGAAGGGCGATATATATATATATATATATACATATATATATAAGTTGTCATTGATGTATTTCTCGGCAATTGTTGCCATAAGCTGCCGTGAACAGCGCTTGTGTTCAAATTCAGGCCAAATAGATTCATTGATCCATCAAGAACAAGGTGCCCTTATTTACTGGTAGGAATTCTTTTGAGTGTTTCCTACGATTAAAGGCGGAAGAGGCTGCGAGTTAACGTAGGCAATACGGAAATTTTTACCCCCTATGATGTCTTTCATGTGGAATGGCACTTCCTGGTGCCTCGCTGGAACACTGTTGATCATTGAGCTCTTAGACCAGTCAATGCCTCAACCTCCCTGGTCCTCCCTCCCCCTGCTCTGTGCATTCAACAGAGCGGCTCTGGTCTCCTCTAGTAAGTGACCTCTCTTCCTTCTCTTACTTGAGTGAAAAGTCTGCATTGATTCAGTCCCTCCAATACCAGACTAAGATCTGAGTTTAAGAACGGGGTTTATCTTTAAACCGATAACATTGTAACATCGCCCCCCCCACTTGCCTCCCTACCACCCTCACCCCCAGCCCCACTGTTTTGAACAGCCAACACAAAACGTTTGTCGACAGTCACTGGCCATTTTCACCCCCATTGTCTTCCTTCCCAACGCCTGTCGGTGGAACGTGCCTCCTGTGTGTTTATGGAGAACTAATGGCTCAGTTTACAAGAAATGGTTTTCTGGGTACTGCACCACTTTATTCCTTTTTGCAATCAGAATGTGTCTAGAGCAATGACCACAGGAAGGAAGAACGCTCAATTTACAGAAGTGCCTTGTTTTTTCTGCAGTTGTGTGTGCTTTTTTTTTTCCGTTCGATTTCACAATTGTCATGAGTGCAATTGGGGGAGATCGCTTAGGGGGGGGTGAGCCATCCCGAATACAATTCCCAGGGGATAATCCTGAGAGATATAAGAGGTACCAGTGGGCTTCATCCCCCCAAAGATAGCTTTGTCAAGTAACAAGACAAAGTACAAAACACAGGACAACTCTGTTACGTACGCCTCACTACAGTGCAGATTCAACACGGAACCCAATTCAGGGCCACCCAGGAAAACACAGTGAACAGTGAATATTGGTGTCCAATTTGCAGCATTGCTTAACAGCATTTCCCTCATCCGAGGCACCAATGTCTCTGGATTTGAGAGGCACGTGTGATTGACCTAAACACGGGGAGGGGGGGAGGCTAGAAAAGAAAATAGAAGAGAAAAGTGGATATTGCATTATCAGATTGGATGTGCTAATTTTCACAGCGAGGAGGTTAGGATTTTGTCATCCGCATTGTTTCAAACGTTTTCCAACGTATCGCCTTTGGTGGTGGAGTGCAGGTGTCATTAAAGGGTTCAGGCCTTACTGTTTGATGCACCGGGAAGGGCTGGAGAAGACCATTGCGAAGGGAAAAGCTGTCCCTATTAATATCTTTCCGCATGAGTGAGACTCAGCAATCAGAACAGTCGTTTCCTAGCGATTCCAAGCTTTGATTCAGATCGGGGAGGAGAGGGTGGGGTGGGGTGGAGGTGGTAGCGAAGGTGTGAGTAAATGGTAGTATCCAGATTGGAAGTTGGCAGGAGTGTGGAGGGCGGGGAGAGAAGGGTGGTGGTGCGGGGGAGGTGGGTGGGTGGGTATGGGTGGGGGCTTTGGGGGCAGGAGTGGAAGCTTGCTAGCGGAAATAACACATTGCACAGGGCTGCACCTGCACAGGAAACTGCATAAGAATTGCCAAGGCAACATCCACCCATTGTCCAGTCTGTGCAGATTCTCAGAGAGTCAAATCTGCTGATTGTATTCGAGTATAAGTGTGAAGCATAACAGTGTGTGATTTTTTTGGGGGGGCGTTATTTGGTTATACTGTTGACTGTTGAACCCTTATCACTGGAAATCCAATGATAAAGATGTAATAATAACAACAGCAACAACATCTTGTATTTTTATAGCGGCCCTTCATGCAGGGTAATGTCTCAGAGCGCATCATTCTGAGATCTACTAATCAGTAAATGACAGACCCTATTTTGGGAAGCTTCTCCCAACCCTTCTCCGCCCCTTCACCCCACCCCCTCCACCCACTCCACACACAGTGAATGTTAATAATATTAACCTTACACTGCGCCTTTCTCATTGGGTGAGCATCTCAAACCACTTTGCGGGGTTCATCGCAAAGTGATTTATGTATTCTTGTAGGCGAATGCAGATGCTAATCAGCGCCTAGCAATATAAAAACCCTGATTCGAACAGCCAATTTTTTTTTTTTAATTGGGGGATTGTTGGCCAGGACACCGGGAGAGAGAGCGAAACTCCGTTCCCTTTTAGAAACAGCGTCACGGGATCTTTTAACATCCACCCGAACTGGCAGGGCCGGGAATTTCCATGTGGAGGTGGCATATGTGTGTGGAATGCTGTTTGTTTCAGATACTGGTAAGATAGGTGATGTTTCAGACAACAGGGCTGACCAAAAAAACCTCCAAAAAACCCAGGCAGATTGCAGCTCGCTTTGACACCTGATCCGAAGGACGGCCCTTCCGACCATCAAGTTCTCTCCCAGCTCTGCTCTAGAGTGTCGGGCTAGACCGCGAGCTTAAAGTGCCAGTGTGCATCTTCTGAACCCACAAACTTCTGACTCAGCAGAAAGGAGTGCTACCCACTCAGCCAGGCTGTCATTGAGATATATGGGGTCTCTGTCGCCTCTCAGCTGGATGCTACTGGCCTTTTTTTTTCCAGGCAGTGATGGCAACGCAAGTCATCCTCTCAAAGAGGAATTTTCAGAAATGAAATAAAAGCCGTTCCCTGGCATTTATGTGCGTTTCCTCTGAATGCATCAAAGTTAAAGAGACACTCCGAAGAATTAAAAATAGACTCTCAGCAGGCACTCTGTGAAAGCTGGTGAAACTTCTGCTTTCGGCAAAATATCCATCTGCCCCGATTCTCCCTACTCGGTTGATTGGTGCACTGACTGACCAGTGTTAACCCAGTATTATAATAATAATAATAATAATAATAATAATCCTTGCATTTGATATAGCGCTTTTCACATCTTATCGACGTCCCAAAGCGCTTCACAGAATATACTGTAAAGTGAATTGACTGTATATTTGTGGGCGAATCGCGGCAGCCAATTGCGCACAGCAGTGTCCCACACACAGTCGTGGAGTGAAATGACCAATTTTATTATTGTGTTTTTTTTGGGACGGATTATTATTAGGCGTGTGTGTGGAGCAAGGAAACTTGCCCAAGGTTTCGCCCTGACCTGCCTGGATTCGAACACAGGTTTCCCCAGCTTGGTCTCCCCAGCTTGCAAGACAAGTGCTCTAAACACTAAGCCACAGGGGCTCCAAAAGGATTATTATCCAAAAGGAATACAGTCACTAAACTTCACAGTATATATACATACTGCATATGTCCCGTAAAGCACTTGGACACTTCGTCCTGACGTGAAAGGCCCCCATAACAAATTCAACGATTTTTAAAAACAAAAACAAAATGATGTGTTGTGGCACAATAAGTTCAAGTTATAACTTGTCGGTGACGGCATGACACTTTCGAAGTCATAATAGACTAATGGCTCTATAAACCTGAGGCCCATCTCATAACGAGAGGGGAAGAGAATAGGAAGGCTTAAAAATGCTGACTGTCTAGCGCCTTGGTCCGTGAAAGTCACTCCACTGTATAAATGCAATTTGTTGTTGTTATCGTTGTAGTCGACAATCAACGGTCGTGATTGTGGGAAGTTAGCTGAGAAACGTTGCCTTCTCAGTCATTATCTTGCGGATCAGACGTGTTTCAACGTGTCTCTTTAAAGAGGCGCCATTCATCCAGCGTGGCCCTGTGTCACGCAAATGGTGCGATAAACATTCACATTACATTCGCAGCTCAGTGATGAGTGAGTGCCTGTGGGCAGGTGTTGCTAACAAACAGGAAGAAGTAAAATTTGTTTGTGGGGGTGGTGGTGGTAGGGGGGGATAGGGTTGGGGGTTGGAGGGGGGGGGAGGAAGGGGAGGGTGGGGTATAAAGTGAATGAGTGTCATTGTATATATGTGTCACTTTTTTCTAGGATCATGGTTTCATTTTCTGTCTCTGTGTCTTTTTGCCAAGAGCATTTTCAACTCCCAACTCAATTCCTTTTGCATTCCTGTGTTTTTTTTTTGCTCTGTTCACCGTCGCAGAGTGTGTACCACACTTGGGCTAAGCTGTTGACTTTGGACCTTTTTCCTGGTTGTAATCTTGGGGATTGAAATGGATTGAAACGTGTAGGCACGCCCACAACATGTTTGTCATTCTCGAACTGCGGGCTGCAAATAATCTTCAGAGACCTCTGCTCGATGGATTGCCCAAATGCAGATAATCTGCAGATAGGTTTGGTCATATTGATATATTTCAGAACCCACCTTGTACAACGAGGGCTGGACGTTTTTTAGGCACAGGGAGAAATATCTCTAAAAAGGAAAACTCAAGTGTTGAAGACATCTGGGCATACCTGGGGTTTTCATTTCAGTTTATAAAGCTGCTACAATTGACAAAGGTTATGTACGCTCATGTATACTCACAGAATCAAAGGATGTTACAGCACACGAGCTGCCCAGTCTAACTCATCGCGCTTAATCCCTCAATCCTACACTGGAGAGCGCCATTCCTTTTTGTAGTGGCCTTCTCTCGTCCTTTAATTCCGGCAACAATAATAACAACATCACCCTCAATAACAATGATAACTTGCATTTGATAATAGGCCCGTTGCTAATCGCTTTACAGGAATTACTGTTAGCATAGTCACTGGATATTTTGGAGGCAGACTTGGCAGCCAATTGATGTGCAACTAAACGTTGCCTGGAGCTGAGTGATCAATGTATCTGGAGCGTTTTTGGCAAGGACACGGGTACCAAATCCTTTCATGTTTGGAACAGGTTCTTTATGGTCCAGCTGAACAGGTAGGTGAGACCTCGCGTTAACATCTTACCTGAAGTGCCAGGAGGAAAATATACCTCAACTCCCAAGCGACCAAAAAAATGGAATTTAGAAGAGATTAGGTGACGTGGCAATGGGTATAGTTCATCGAAAGAGAGCACAACAATAGGGGCAGAACTGAGCTCCCCGCTTTGGATTCCATACACAATTACAATGTTATTTAAGATTTCTATAGGCACTTAGTTACATATCTCAAAGCGCTTGACATTGCTGAGGAGGTTAGAACATAAGAACCGTATGAATGGCTGGGCATGATGTGTCATGTCCCAAACTATCTACTGTATCCAGGGATATTATTTCATCAGAGGTCAAATATAATATAAATGAGCCGAAACCGTCACCGGTAAAGTAACTGTTGTCTTGTTTGCTTTGTCCAGGCTACAGTACTTTAAGGAGTGCATCAAGTTTATCCACACATGTCGGCTCCATGGCGGAGGATGTATTGTGCACTGGTAGGTCCTCTCTCTCCCCCACCTTCAACCTCTTTGCGGCACAGTTATACACTACAGTTTACATGTACACGGCGCTCTGTGCTTTGGGAGGAGGTTTCAAAGTTCTGGGAGGGGGTGGGGGTGGGGGTGCGAGCTGAGGGGAATGGGAGGGGAATCTTGACTCGGAAGCTCTGCCAAAGAAGTATATTTTGAGATGAACCTTGAATGAGGGAGCGAGCCAGAGGGCCTTCAGGGTGTATCGTACTTTTATATTGTGCTGTAGTCCTGTATGCTTTATGAGTACTACAGTGGAGACTTATAGCTCAGTGGTTAGACCACTCATCTCTCAAGATAGTTGTGTTTGATTCCCAGTAAGGCAAAATGTTGGACAAGTTTCCTTACTCCAAATGCCCGTTTACCTCGCAGTAAGTAGAAGTAGAAACCCAGTTGTTTGGTTATTAGTCGATTGGCGGATCGCTGTTCCAGGGGGTAATAATTCCTTCCAAAAATATAATAAATTGGTCACTTTGATTTAATTACTATTATTATTTATTCCCCAGACGTTCCCAGGAATTCCTAATGAAGTTTTTTTTTACTGTGGCAAACATCACAAATTAAACTTGTACATCCTACAAATTAGCCCCCACCACCAACACGCACACAAACACACACAGTTTGCAGTCTGGCAAGACTTCACTCTTTCTATCGATTGGTTGACATCTCTCTCTGTCTCTGTCTCCTTGCTGCCCCTCTGCCTCCCGTGGGCACAGTTTAGCTGGAGTGTCTCGCAGCACTACAATTGTAGTAGCTTACCTGATGACTGTGACTGATTACGGCTGGGAAGAATGTCTCTCCGCAGTTAAGATCTGCCGCACGTACGTCAGCCCGAACTTTGGCTTCCAGCAACAGCTCCAAGAGTTTGAGATGAACCACGTCAAAGAGGTAACTCCCTAAGAGCATCGAACGGCCATTGGGTTGGGTGTTTTTTTCATGGCATTTCTTAGAAGAGACCTGGAAATATACAATAAAATAGTTGATAAGGATTTTTGCATTTAATTTGTGCAACTCAATGTACCACAAACAGCCCTACAGTAAATGACCAATTTTATTTGGGGAGATTGTTAGCTAAAATATCAGGAGAAACTCCCTTCCCTTTGCAAATAATCCCATGGGGATCGTTAACTTCCACCTAAGCGGGCAGACAGGATTTGGGGTTTAACATCTCATCCGAAGGACGGCACTTCCATCAACGTGGCGTGTCAACGTGGAGCTCCTGTAGCTCAGTGGTTAGAGCGCTTGCCTTACAAGCGTGAGACCTGTGTTCGAATCCAGGCAGGTCAGGGCGAAACCTTGGGCAAGTTTCCTTACTCCACACACACACACGCACACACCGAATAATAATCCCTCCAAAAAAAAACACAATAATAAAAATTGGTCATTTCAATCCACGATTGTTTGTGGGACACTGCTGTGTGCAATTGGCTGCCACGTTTCGCCCATAAATATACAGTCAATTCACTTTACATTCTGTGAAGTGCTTTGAGACGTCCAGAAGACGTGAAAAGCGCTATATCAAATGCAAGTATTATTATTATCCTCAGCCCTGCATTTGGTCTGTAACCTCAACAATGTGAGCTCCAAGTCCCGAAGGGTTTAAACCCACACTTTTTGACTTATAGGGAAGAGTGCTACGATTGGAGCCAGCCTTACACACAAAGCTCAGGAACATGGAGTCTGGAAATATATTGTGCAATTTTAACCGAGGAGCCCTTTAATCAGACTCTTGCTGGGACATGGTTGGTAACTGCTATTAGTTTTGTTCCAGAGAGGGGGTGGGGTGAAGGGAAAGGGTTTGGATTTGGGCCCAAACGTGTGGGCTGACACATAGGATTGCTTCCTGTTAACTAGTTTGTGAAACTTCTGTGGAATCCTCTGCCTGGATATATCAGAAGTACCTGAAACCGCACCTGTTTAAGCAAAGTAACAAAGTCCCTTAGAAAGTCCTACAGTATTCGCTACAGGCTCGGATTCAAATGGAGATTCAAATGCGTCTCCGATTGTACATTTTCTAAACGTGACACAAGTGGCTTTTGCCGCCTTGTCTGTACTTTGCGATCGCCTTGATTGACAAACCTCTGGGGGGGATTCACTGCTAGCCGAACGTGGAGATTGGCAGTAAAACCACCCATTCGCATGCTGAAGTACAATGCGCCGAAATTGCGGATCGTGTTTAATCTCAAGGGCAACTAATCAGATATGATCGATCTTTACTTCATGACTGTTTGTGGAACTCTGCTGTTCGCAAACCGGCAGCCCTTTTCACCTACAAATACAAATGCTTCTGTCATGCAGGAACAATAATAAAATAATAATAATCCTTGCATTTGACATAACCTCTTGAAATCTCGTCGAGACATCTAATAGGCTTTGCCAGATGGACTGTAAATTGTAGTGACTGTATATTTTGTAAACAAAGTGGACAATTTGCATGCGACAATGTCACTATGGTTCACAGGAAACTCTTTGAGATGTTTTAACATAAATGGGCGCTAAATCGAATGTGAGAATTTTCGTTTATATTGTGGCTAATAATCCCAGTTTAATCCCAATCGCTTTCCATCACCTCTACCATAACTCCAGAGGTTGCAGTGTTAAAACCAGAACAACAACAACTTTGGTTTATATAGCGCCCTCCACGCCAGACTGCGTCTCAGAGCGCTTAATTAACACACTGACTCAGAGAACAGTGAGTGTATTAATAGCGCGGAAAGTATCAGTGAAACTTTGCCTGTGGATGTTCAGTGAATGTCTCACCCACCGCAATCTGGAGGGTTTTGCGTGATTCATATTTAAAAAGGAACATCGCTGTAGGAAAAGTACATTCAGTCTTATCTAGATGTACCCCACGGGACTCCTTTACCGCCAATTGCGCCAGGAATGAAAGGAGAATATCCTCCCTGTTGACGTTTCATGCAAGCAAAAGTGCCCCCAGTAACGAAAGGCAAAGGCGGGATTCTAGACTGGGAATCGAACCCGGGCCCACACTGAACCACTACCCTATGGGACTCCACAGTATGAGTGAATGAATGAGAGGGTAGAGCTCAACAACAACAACAACAAAATGACACTTGTATAGTGCCTTTCACATCAAAAGGATGTCCCAGTTCAACAGATTATTGTGAAGTTTGCTGGAGTTTACCCAGAGGGGAGGGTGATGGGGGGATTGAGTGATCGAGTGGACGGGTGGGGAAGTTGTCAGAATTATTCTTGGAAGATTAAATAGTTGGATAGTCCCCGAGCTCACTGGCCTTTTCCTCTTCCTCACCTTCTCAGGATGTTTTAAAAAAAGTTCAGTCAGAAACTTTTTCTAGTGGAGGGAATATCGATCAGAACAGACTCGTATCATACGGTGGAGCTCCTGTGGCTTAGTGGTTAGAGCTTGTCTTGCAAGCTGGGAGACCAAGCTGTGTTCGAATCCAGGCAGGACAGGGCGAAACCTTGGACACGTTTCCTTACTCCACACGCCTAATAATAATCCCTCAAAAAAAACCACAATAATAAAATTGGTAATTTCAATTCACGACTGTTTGTGGGGGACGCTGCTGTGCGCAATTGGCTGCCGCGATTCGCCCACAAATATACAGTCAATTCACTTCTGTGAAGTGCTTTGGGAAGTTGATAAGATGTGAAAAGCGCTATATCAAATGCAAGGATTATGACTATTATGATTATTATGATTATTATGATTATTATGATTATTATGATTATTATGATTATTATGATTATTATGATTATTATGTTTATTATTATGATATCCCCGTCTCACCTCTTCACATGCAAGTGGCAGATTCACCAGCATTTACTTGGTGTTTCAAAAAGAGATAGTATATGAGTTCTGTGGTGGAAGGATAGAGCATTGGGTTTTGAAAGACCAAATAAACATGTGAAACAGGCTCGATGGGCTGAATGGCCTCCTCCTGTTACTGTTTTCCTTTGTTCCTTTTAGTGCTTTAAATGTACAGGAACCAAGGAAGCTGACACATACTATTAAGATCTCCACAGCTCTGTTCGAAAACAGAGCAGGGTTTCCCAGAGTCCTGGCCATAGATGATAGGATAAAACTTCTCATTCACTTCATGACTGTTGGATGGAGCATTGCTCTGTGCAAATTAGCTGATGTGTTACAAAATATACAGTCACTGCACTTTGCAGTAAATCCCGCAGAGTGCTTTGAGATGTCCCAGTGAGGTGACAAGATGTTATGTCAAGTACAAAGATTATTTCTATTATTCCTTAATGACAGAAATAGTAATAATAATCCTTACATTTATATAGCGCTTTCCACGCGCTTATTGACTTCTCAAAAAGAAGACAGAAACTCAATATCCACTCACAGTTTGGAGATGATGAAAATTGTTCCAGAAACGTGATCAGGCAAGGCTTTGGCTTCTATTCTTGTTCAAACAACAAAATTACATTTATATAGCGCCTTTCACGTCGGGCAAACAAACTGACAGCATTGTCCGGGGCGTAAAAATTTGCCAGATGAAAGGAGACCAAGGTTCATCCAGTCCGTCATCTTGACAAGCTATATACTGTATCCCAAGCCATTATTTCTTAACAGGAATCTTATCAAATTTGCTTTTGAAAGAGTCAACACTTTATGCTTCCACCACTTCCCTAGGGAGTCTGCTCCATACATTTAATACGCACTCATTGAAATAGTGAGATAGTGAGATTGCTTTGAATTGAGTTGTGTCTTTGTGCATCAAAGAGGCCGAGCCCTGGCCTCTAGTTTGGGATAAGGCTGTATCCCAAACTAGAGGCCTATACAATAAGTGTGTCAATAAGTGTGTGGGGGATGGAGTCAGGGATCAGCTGTTCTCCACTCCCCTAGGCTCCCACCTCAGCTTTGTCAAGTGCATTGAGACAACCCCTATAAACACCAATAGGTGTATTATTGCATTTACGGGTAGTCCTGGCTAGATAAGCAATAGCAATGGCAAAAACGATTTGACTTCTTTCGAAGCAAACCTACAGAGACTTTGTGCAGTCAGCTCTTGCAACCACTTGCACAATCTTGTGCGAGAGAGTGACTAATGCTTTCTGTGTTCGGTTACTGGATACACACGGAGATTATATTCTGCATTCTGACACATCGCTCCCTCAGAGAGTCGACCTGAATTCCGTTTCCTTAAAGGGAATCCTAGAAAGTTTACTGCAGTGAAATTCAGCCACTTGTGTTCAGGCTGCCTGGGCACGTTGATGGGACTTTCGAGGAGCAGAGCGACCATTAGGATAAGGGATTCTTCGCGCTGGATTTTCTGATAACATGTAGAGTCCTGTACCTCAGTGGTTAGAGCACTCGCCTTATAAGCGAGAATCCTGGATTCAATTCCAGCCAGGTCAGGGTGAAACCTTGGGCAAGTTTCCATACTCCACACGCGCTTTGAGATGTCTAGAAGACGTGAAAAGTGCCATATCCAATGAAAATATTATCCATTATTATTATAACCCATGCAAGATGACAAATACAAATTATATTTGTATGACGCCTTTCACGTCGGAAGGCTGTCCCAAGATATGGACAAAGCCCTGAAGCGGGGTCCTGGTTGGTTGGACAAGCGGTAGGAAGCTTACCAGTGTTCTGCGTGGTAGATGACACAGCTTACGTTGGTTATGGCAAAAGTTATTTTTGTGTTGCCCCTTTAAGATCTGAGTACCATGACTCCACGCTCAATTGAGATGTCAATGATCTATTAAGTGAAATATGACCCATAGATGGTTGAGCAAGCCTTGTGTGCTTGAGGGAAGGACATTCAGTATTTAGTGACATGTTTCTTGGTTGGAGACACATTCAGAGTCAAGAGCAACGAGGGAAAGTTTCTACGGAATTTCCCTGGCAAGGTGCCAAAAGTAAATAAACTTGGAGGCCAGCCTATGTACGGCATCTGTAGATAATCTCTGGTGTGTCAAAGCTTGTGAAGAAGCCTTTAGAATTGACGGGTTTTCTTACAAAGTATCACCGACGCGCATTATTGGCGAGGTTTGGAACCCCCACTGTAAAGCGCTTTATTACAAGGTGGGGTTGCTTATTGGGATCTGTGTGCGACCTCCTCATTTAATCAGCCCCCACCCCACCCACCCAACCCAACCCAAAACTATCCTAAAAAGTGCAGGCACACTCCATCGTCACTTCAGCCCGCTGGCGGAAGTAATGTGGGCGCGGAGAAGGAGATGATGTCGATGGTGACCTGTTGTCACAGAAGTTTCCATCCTACAGCACCTCTGCCTCGCCCCCCCCCCCCCCCCCCCCCCCCCACCCTCCTCCCTAGCCTCCTTCAAGTCCCGTATCAAGAACCCCCTCTTCGACCGTGCCATTGGTCACCCCCCACCCATCCTCTCCCCTTCTCTCCTCCCTCCCCGACCCCAGCTCCTGACATCAAAGACGCTGTACAAGTGTAATTGTGTTGTTGTGGTGGTTGGATATGATGTGGGCTGAGGGCGGGTGGAGGAGGAGAACTCGAGTTGGTATTTAGAAAGATATTGGCATCGAGTTTATACCACTGTCTGGTTTGTACGCGAGTCTGGCCAAGAGGAAACGGGGCTGGCCATTATTTCTGATGACGTTCATTTCCTGGCTTTCTTGGAACACTGTCTAGTCAAGGTAGAGGGGGTGATGGGCTGGGGCGGGGGAATATCCAAATTCAAAAATATTTCTATCATCCACTTTAATGTGGGAGGCACATTCCAGCCTTAAGTCAAGCACAGTTTGTGCAACCTGACTCATTCAGGAACACTCTGGCGTCTGATGCAGACAGCTAGGGTTTCAAACACACTTGGCATGGACTTTAAACTCACAGCTTCAGTCAAGCGCCGTGGAGGGGGGGTGTGGGGGTGTAGAGGGTGGGAGACAGGGTTCGGTGTGGGATGGAGCGGGGGTCAGGGGGCTGTCACACTCTGCGTAAGTCACAGACGCCGTGCTTCAGATGTTATGTCATGTATTATTATCAACTCATTCAAAATCCTCTGAGGTTCAATCTACGACCGTTTGTGGGGGAACACAGCTGTGCGCAACTGGCTGCCGCGTCTCGCCCTCAAAATACACGGTCAATTCACTTTACACTATGTGCTGTGAAGCGCTTTGAGACGTCTCCACGACATGATCAGGCGCAATATCAAATGCGAGGGTTATTATTTATTATTATTATTATTATTCTCGTTATAATTACTATTATAAACACGCCTGTCTTGTTGCAGTATCGGAGGTGGCTGCGGATGGAGTTGGGAGAAAACAGATTTAATGACACACAAGCCATCGCAAAGCTGCTGTCAGACTACAATGAGCAACAGAAGCAACAGCAGCCAGGATGTGGGCAGTCTCACTGGACGAACCCGACAGCCACTGTCTACCCGCTGCCCTACAACGCCTATGGCACAGCGAAGCATGGCTGGGTGAACAGATAAAGGCGCACTCGCAGCTATAACTTTGCCACATTCATTGCAAAAACCAAGGCAGAATATATCTATCTATATATATAAATCTATATATACATACAGCCATATCGACCGCCAATGCAAGACAAAAAGCACAGAGGGGGTGGTTTTTCTTTTGCAATGTTTTGTAACGCCTTTTATGTGCCAGTTATGGATTTTTCCCGCACGATTTTGCCGCGTCATTTTTATGGTGGGGTTTCAGGAGAACTTTCCCAAACCTTATACAAAGTGCCTAAGAATCGCAACTAACCTACGTGGAGGTTAGATCTCTTGTTAAACCTTATTCAGCGCAGGGCAGGAGACAGAATGTGGGGGACAAGGGCTACCGCTTAGTTATTTGGCACTTTGCAACTCGGCAAACATCTTGCCCACAGCGCAACACTGGTGCTGTAAAATGTGGAACGTAATTTGCTTTCTGCGCATCGCAGGCTGCGTCAGTGCTTATTTATTATTTGTTATTAACAGATAAATCCAGTTAACGTTTCGGAAGAATAAAAGAAAAATTCAGTCGCAATGTTTTTGTGGTAGCATTTTGTTTCTGGAAGTTCTGCGGATAACATTCTCTCTCTGTGGTGTAGTCGTTAGAACACTCGCTTCGCAAGCGAGAGAACCCTGGTTTGATTGTCGGGCGGGACGGAACGCTAGGCAAGCTTCCTTACTCCTCTGTTCACCCAGCCCGTTAAGTAGGAACCCAGCTGTTGATCGATTGGTGGATCGCTTTCTGAGGGTAATAATCTCTTTAAAAAAATGATAATAATAATAATAATTTGGTCACTCAATCCACGATTGTTTGTGGGAAACTGCTCCGCGCAAGTGGCTGCCATGTTTTGCCCACATAATATACAGTCAATTCACTTTCCAACAGAAACAACAAACTTACATTTCCTCAGCTCCGGTAGCTCAGTGGTTAGAGCGCTCGCCTTACAAGCGTGAGACCTGTGTTCAAATCCAGGCAAATCAGAGCGAAACTCTGGGCAAGTTTCCTTACTCCACACGCCTAATAATAATCAGTCCAAAAAAAACACAATAATAAAAATTGGTCATTTCAATCCATGACTGTTTGTGGGACACTGCTGTGCGCAATTGGCTGCTGCATATAGAAATATACAGTCAATTCACTTTACAGTATATTCTGTGAAGTGCTTTGAGACATCGATAAGATGTGAAAAGTGCTACATTAAAATGCAAGAATTATTATTATTATTAATATTATTATTTATATAGCGCCTTTCACTTCAGGAGAACAGCCCACGGCGCTGGACAGTCAATGTTTCAGACCCGAGCTGGGGTCGGGGAGGGTGGAGGGAAAAGGAGGGCATATTCTGCATATTCTGCAAAGTGTTTTGAGACGTCTCAAAATATGATAAAGGCACTATATCAAACACAAGGTATATTCTTCTTCTTCTTCTTCTTCTTCTTCTTCTTGTAATGTCTCAACAGTGTGTTTTTGCAGACACTGGGCTTGGCATAGAGAGTGTAGGGATGAAGGTGATCATTTTCACTGACCTAGCATTTTTTGTTGTGGTGGGTGAGGTAGTGTGAAGTTCTCTTTCTGTGGCTTTCAGACAAGAATGTCATTTGACACTTTCCCACTGCAACATCTCCAGCATTAGATGCTTCACTATTAATAATAATAATCCTTGCATTTGATGAAGCGCTTTTCACATCTTCTCGATGTCTCAAAGCGCTTCACAGAGTATACCATAAAGTGAATTGACTGTATATTTGTGGGCGAAACACAGTAGCCAATTGTGCACAGCAGTGTCTCCCCACATAAAACAGTCGTGGGATTGAAATGACCAATTTACTATTGTTTCTTTCTTGAGGGATTATTATTAGGTGTGTGGAGTAAGGAAAGTTGCCCAAGGTTTCGCCCTGCCGGGAACTGAACCCAGGTCTCTCACTTCAGATGCGATGCTCTAACCACTGAGCTACAAGACTTCACTCTTTGTCTTTGGCAAGATCCTGACTCTGGCTAATGGCCAGGAACTCTAGCAGCTAACAACAACAACCACAAAATGACATTTGTATAGCGTCTTTCACGTCGGGAGGACATCCCAACCCAAGGGCACATTATCAAAAATCTCTGATTAAACTTAATTAAAAGACTGAGAATCTATAAACTGTCAACATGGGGTACACCATAATAGCTTGCAGGATTATCCTTTCTGTTTTATTCTTCTTCAGCCACCCTACATCTCCCAGAACCTCATTGCCAGGGTCATCATTATGTATTAGGATGCCAATCGGTTTTACTTTAACCCCATAAACATCATCACTGCTGACTGATACAGCGCGCTGTTGTCTGAGGCAATGAGCGATGTATCCTTAGTGTCCCATGGAGTGGAACAGGAAGGTAGAAACCTCACTGAATCGAAAGTCCTGCACGGGTTCCTTTGAATGCCTGTGTGCTGTGGCGCAGTGGTCCGAGAAGGGGTTAACGAAAAATGTGGTTTTTAACCCCGTCATTCAGAAACTTCAAAAAAAGGATGCTCAAGGTGAACAATCCGTTGTCAACTTTCCAAACTGGTCAGAGTTTAAGGATATGAACAATGATTGCGGTTCCATTTTTATACCCCAGATATTTGTTTTCCAACAGTTTTGAACAGAGAAGGGAACTAAAAGTGAAGTACGTTCTTCGCACTTTGCTTGAATTTTTTTCGGGGGGTGGTTTGGAGCACGAACCTTACTGGTGCACGTTTGTGTTGAGTTATATAACATCGTCGGTTAAAATAATACATGTTCTTGGCTTAAGGGTAATAATGATGTTGTGCCTTGCGTTGGATTTACTGCCACATCAGGTCATTACGACATCTCAAAGCACCTCACAGAATGTACCTTAAAGCGGATTTATTGTATATTTTGTGGCAGAAAGGCGGCAGCCAATTGCGCACAGCAGCGTCCCCACAAACAGTAATCTGCCAATTGACTAACAATCCGCTTCCTACTTACTGCTAGGTAAACGGTGGGTTAAGGAAACTCGCCTGAAGTTTCGACCTGCCTGGGTATCAAACCTCTCGCTTGCTGTGCATGAAATAGTTCTCCTGTTTAACACTGTGAAATTGAGAATTTCAACTTGATAAAGATATGTAAAAATGCAAGTTCTTGTGGTTCTTAACTCGATGGATGAGCAAATAGGTGTAAATCTATGCCACACAAAAACCCATCGCTAGTGTTTTAACAGTACCCAAAGCAGTCAGAAACATTCCCATGCCTGCTACCTAATCAATGTATAAATCCCTTGGTTTGAAATGATCTGTTCTCAGAGGGACACAGCCTGCTTACCTAGAAATAATATGGATAGCGTGAGTGTAGATTCCAGTACTGGAGGTCTTCCTGAAATGACCGGTGAAGCAATCTCTCCGTTCACTGATATACTGCGCTGTGGAATCAATGCAAGGTTTCCAGCAGGTTTGAGTGATGTGTAATGGTTTCGTTGGAAGTGCAGTTTGTCAACAGTGTAAAGTTAATACTTGGACAATTTCCAACTAGGGAACTGTAGGGCAAAAACGTGTGGCTAAATCTATTTTATCCATTGTAATTTCTAAATGAACATGTTAGCATGAGTGTGGTGTGAGCAACAGCTTTCAGAGCAAGCTGAGGCACATCACTGTCAACAGAAAGGAACTATAGAAGCCAAGACTAACACAGATGATTGTTCCAGTGTTTGGGCTTCACAGACAGCTAAGAAGCACTCATTGTCTCTTCAGCAAAACACTGGACAGATTTAAACCAACTCCATTCATTTACACAGAAGCTGGACAAATGGACTGGACAAAACTAAATGTCTTGGTTATTTTTAACCTCATAAATAACACAAAGAATATTTGATGAAACATTGCTAAATTGATTCCAGACATTCTCATCTAAAATAAGAATAAAAAGCACATTGTTCAGTTGAAATAGTAATAATAATAATGATCATTCGCATTTGCTATAGTGTCTCTCAAAGTTGTTTCACAGGTGTTTTTTTAAACTGCAAAGAACTGTGTGCAGGCCAAAACAGAGCAGCCAATTTGCATACAGAAATTATCCTGCAAACTGTCATGAAGTGAGTGATTAAAGCCCTTTTACTCAATCACTATGAATTTTTCCAAATACTGTAAAACCACTCTTATAACTTCTCAAAGTGCTGAAGGGCTTTTGTGGTATGGACACATGTCCATTGGGACCTCAAATTCCAGCTGGTCTTGGCTCGTGAGACTATTTGTGTTCTAAAACTCAAGAACTCACAGAAATAAGAAATAAGAAAAATGATTAAATTCGGTCTCAATGTTGAAAAAAAACAAATTACGGCACAGTTTCCGAAGAGAAACGCGTCACAAAACAACCTGCAATTTTTATTCAGAATTCTTCAAATCTTAAATTTAACATTCAAAATCTGCATTTTAAGGCAAAAACTGTCTCTTGAGCTAGTTGAGCATAAAATATGGTTTTTAAAATTTAATTTTCTTTTAGAATTAAACATATTTTCACTGCTGGCTGGAAGTTCTGCAATGGAACCAAACCTAGTTTGTAAAATTGAAAGTGCAGTTAAATAAAGTGAGTGCCACTCCCAGGTCCCATTAACCCAATCCCTATCTTTGCTCCAGCAACTGACCTGGATTTTAATTGCGAGTAATTTGTTCCGTGCACAAATTTCAGCACAGAAAGTCCTTCTGAAGCGAATTTTGATTATCCTCAAACTCACTGATAACCGTGGACAGATAGGATTGCAATGCATTGAAAGATGGCACCACACATTGAAACACAGTACAGCATTGTTTAGGTGGTGGGGATGAGGTGGGGTGGGGGGTGGGGGGTGGGGGGGGGGGCGAGGAGGGATGTGGGGGGAGAAGAAGTTATTCTTTCTCTGAGCAGAGCTTTGAAGCAAAGATTCTGCCAAAGGTGAAATTTGTGTTTTTTGAACACGTTGGATATGTGTTAATTTCCTTTCTCCCAAGCTTCATCGGGATGTTGACTGACTGGGTGTGAAGTGTGGGATAAGGCGGTGTCAAATGTTTTACTGGAAATCAGGTTGTAACCTGCATTTTGTGGCATTTATTGCTGCTGAAACAATCCATTGACTTGTGTTATGCAACCTCAAGTATTAATAAACCTACAATGCAGCGTTGTCCCAACATTCACGGTTGCGTAAGTGTGTGCAAGCAGAGTATTTAATTCACTGTATGTTGGTGGTAAACTAATTAATAATAATAATCCTTATACAGTATTTAATATCTCCTCAAGTAGCCATGAAGGAAATGACTGACAATATTGTGTGTGTGTTGGGGGTGAGGAAGGGGGTTTGTTGGCCAGAATACCAGGAGAAATTCCCATCACTTTCCAAATAGTGTGATGGGACTTTGATGTCCACCTAAACAGACAGATTGGTCCTTGGTTTAACAGCTCAACTAAAGGATGGCATTGCAACAATGCAGCTCTCCCCCCGGACTGAATTGGAGCAGTAGCCTGGACTGTGAGCTCAGGCTCCTCACATTGGGGCTTGCACCCTCACAAACCTCATGTCTTCGGAGGCGCGAGTGCTAACAAGTGAGTCAAGCTGACAAAGTGGGATGTATTTAAAATATCAATAAGTAATGTGTTACCTCTTACGTAACGTAACGCACGCATGCCTGCGCCTGTCTTGTTATTGGCACCGTGACCGTTTCTCTCCTGCCACCTGCCCATTTTTACTTACGAACCATTTCAGTGAATGAGGTGTTAAGTCATAGGATAACTGAAGAGAACATGGCTGGCATTCAAACAGTCACATTCCCTGTAAAAGCAAGCAACCCCAAACAGCGGTCTCCAAGGGATACCACAGCAGTACTTTGTCGAGACCACAAATGTCTCAATTAGAAATTAGCGTTGATTTGGCAGAACATTGAACAGAGCGGAATGACTTTGAGTCAGATGTTGACACATAATTGGAGATTGGACCTTGTGTCCACTGCCAAAGCATAAAGATTCAAGCAAAAAAAACAACATGTTCAGGAAGGCGACCTCCAAGTGATCACTGGTAGGAAGTAATTACAGCCGTGTGATGAAAGGAGATTGGTTTCTTACACAGACGTACGGAATTGCTGAGGTACAAACACAGCCTTGAAAACCACCAACGCAACTTGACACAAGGGACTTTCAATTGCCTGCTCGGCATGGAGTGATGCTAGTGTCATGCTTCCCATGAAAGAAAAGAACTTTTATTTTTATAACGCCTTTTCACGTCGACACAACGAGAGTTATTATAATCCGTGCCTATGACCTAGCGCCTTAGCATTTCGTTGAGGTGTCTCAAAGCGCTTCGCAGTGAGTTGACCACAAATAGCCACGGCGCGAGTGACCAATTTTTATTTGGAGGATTTTACGAGTGAAATATCTCCAAATGCTTTGTGGGTAATTACTGTCACTGTTTTTGGAAGGAAAGACAGCCACGTGCTACAAAGACAGACAGTGAATCTGAGGATTAGTCAAGATGGGTTTATTGTTGGCAATGGCACTGAAATTATCCCACTCTCTTCAAATAGTGTCATGGGAACTTTGATTTCCACCTGAACAGGCAGAGACGGGACCTCAGTTTTAACGTTGTTTCACGAAAGCCTGCACTTCCAACAATCAGGGACAAGGTAGATCTTCACTTAGAAAGATATAGGCTAATAAAGGGCAGTCAACATGGATTTGTTAAAGGCAAATCTTGCCTTACAAATCTGATAGAATTTTTTGATGAGGTAACGGTGGATAATGGTAGCGCAGTTGATGTAGTTTACATGGACTTTCAAAAGGCATTTGACAAAGTGCCACATGAGAGACTTATTAGGAAATTAAAGGCCCATGGCGTAAAAGGGACAGTGGCAGCGTGGATCCACAACTGGCTGCGAGACAGAAAGCAGAGAGTTGTAGTGAGTGGCTGTTTTTCAGACTGGAGGGAAGTGAGCAGTGGTGTGCCACAGGGATCAGTTTTGGGACCATTGCTGTTTGTAATCTACATCAATGATCTGGACTTGGGTGTACGGAGTACAGTTTCCAAGTTTGCAGATGACACTAAGTTAGGGAGAATAGTAAATAGTGAGGAGGATAGTAGCCATCTGCAAGAGGATATAGACAAATTGGTAAAGTGGGCAGACACATGGCAGATGAAGTTTAATGCAGAGAAGTGTGAGGTGATGCATTTTGGGAGAAGAAATGAAGGGAGGCAATATAGGCTAGATAGTACAATTTTAAATGGTGTGAAGGAACAGAGAGACCTGGGGATTTGTGTTAGTGACTCGTTGAAGGTGGCAGGACAGGTAGACAAGGCTGTTAAGAAGGCATATGGGATACTAGGCTTTATAAATAGGGGTATAGAGTACAAAAGTCAGGAAGTGCTGACTAACCTCTATAAGACTTTGGTGAGGCCTCAGCTGGAATACTGTGTTCAATTCTGGTCACCACACTACAGAAAGGATGTGAAGACTATGGAAAGGGTACAAAGAAGATTTACTAGGATGGTGCCAGGATTGAGGGACTTCAGCTATGAGGAGAGGCTAGATAGGCTAGGGTTATTCTCTCTGGAGCAGAGAAGATTGAGGGCAGACCTAATAGAGGTTTATAAGATCATGAGGGGTTTCGACAGGGCAAATAGAGAAAAACTATTTCCACTCGTGGGCGAATCTGTGACTCGTGGTCACAGATTTAAAATAGTTTCAAGGCGAAGTAGAGGGGAGCTGAGGAGAAATTTTTTCACTCAGCGAGTTATTCGAATCTGGAATGCATTGCCTGAAAAGGTGGTGGAAGCTGATTCGATAACAACTTTTAAAAGGGAATTAGATCTTTATTTAGGGAGAACAGGTCTATTAGGCTATGGGGAGCGGGCAGGGCAGTGGGATTGAATCGCTCTTTTCAAAGAGCCGGCACAGACTAGATGGGCCGAATGGCCTCCTTTTGTGCCGTAAAATTCTATGAATCTATGAATCAAAATACAGTGATCACCCAGTACTGTGCTGGAATGCCAAGGTGGACTATGAGCCAAAGTCCCAAACCAGGGCTTGGTTACCTACAGACCTAAAGACCTACAGCCTTTAATGAGAGTACTACTGTACTAACGGCTGTATTGTCGGAGGTCTTGTTATTTCAGATGAGTCATTAAAACCGAGATGCCATCTATGTTCAGGTGGATGTTAATTGATCCTGTGGCAATATGTACTTGAAAATTTAAAGGTGTTTCTCCCTGTGTCCCAGCCAACAATCCCCTAGATACTAACTCTACGCAACTTCTTTGTGGGACATAGTTGTGCGCAAGTTGGCAATACATAAGGTTCATATATTTTAAGAGCAGGCATAATTTATTGAATGAGGACAGGGCCAGGTGAGATTGTAACTTGGTCGAACCAAGTAAGTGTGTTTGTACCACTGTGTGCCAAAAAGATATGTCTTGCGTTTTACAAATCAGAATTGGATGCTCAGTCATTACCTGCTTCCTTCTTCCCTGTTGAAACAGGAAGTCAGGATTCAAAACAAAATCTGCATGTAGGACTGCTGCAACCTATTTGTTTTAATTTTTTTTAAAAAAAGTTGTTTCGCCCACAAAATACACACTCAACCACTTTACAATATATTCTGTATAAGCTCTTTGAGGTGGCTCAAGGACTATGTCAAATGCAAGGATTATTATTACTATGATATTACAATTGTTTCCACACTGGTTACTTTCAAAAAACTGCAAAAAATGTCTTTCACCTCAAAACTGGCTCCAAATAAACAATTTTTCTGACTTCAATCAGCTGTATGCTCGCAAACTTTTCTTTTGTTATTCTTATTTTACAGTTTTTTGTTTGAGCGCCATCTGGTACATGCAGAAATCTATCATCGTGCTTAAAAGTACAGTAAAGCTCTTAAACGTGGAGTCGTGTAGCTCAGCGGTTAGAGCACTTGCAAGCGAGAGACCTGGGTTTGATTCCAGGCAGGGAGAAACCTGGGTAAGTTTCATTACTCCACACGCCTAATGATAATCCCTCAAAAAAAAATTCACTCAATCCACGACTGTTTGTGGGACACTGCTGTGCGTGATCGGCTGCGGCATTTCGCTCACAACTGTACAGTCAATTCAATTTACAGTAAATTCCGTGAAGCATTTTGAGGTGGGTGGAAGACGTGAAACAGCGTTACATCAAATGCAAGGATTATTATTCTCATTTTTATTATTAAAGCTCACATAAGACATATTAATTGGGAACGTAGATTTAATATGATTTATGTAAAGTATGATTCATGTCAAACCTGAATAGAATATAAACCCTTGAACGGAACTTGGGCAGATGTGCAATTTAGGTGACTATGGTATATGACATGTGGGTCAGACTTATGAGTCCTGTAACTCAGTGGTTAGAGCACTCGCCTTACAAGCGTGAGATCTGTGTTTGAATCCAGGCCGGTCACGGCGAAACCTTGGGCAAGTTTCCTTACTCCACACACACGCCTAATAATAATCTCTCTAAAAAAAAACCACAATAATATCGGTGATTTCAATCGACGACTATTTGTGGGGACACTCCCGTGCGCAATTGGCTGCCGCGTTTCGTCCACAAATATACAGTCAATTCACTTTACAGTATATTCTGTTAAGCGCTTTGAGACTTCTAGAAGATGTGAAAAGGCGCTACATCAAATGCAAGAATTATTATTATTAGAGATCTACTGTCCACCTATGTACATCACATGGAACTGTCCCTATCTGGGAGTCGTCAGCCTCCAAGGAGATACTATATTCTCCCCAACTCAAAGGAGGATTAGGTGATAGGTAGGATTGATAGGATGCATTGCTTCTTCTGGGCTTTGTTTGGAAACTGTTGCTTCAATCAGTAGCATAGATTCCAACCCCCTCCCATCCCCTCACCCCCCCCAGCCCCCACCACCAGCACCACCACTCCTAAAATAAAAACAGAAATGATTTCATCCCCAAACCAGCACGGAATATTTTACAATCGTGTCACAGGTGGGGAGTGTGGCCATCTGTCTTCCCATATTCCAAAATGTCACAATGCATTCGAACGCGTGGACAAGATTTCAAGCACATGAATCACAGCCTTGGGTGACTTGGACTAAAAGTTGGCTATGGTTGGGTTCGCGAAGCTAGGATTGCGCTGACTCTCTGCATGTGGCAATCGATTTCCCCCCCCCCCCCCACCACCCCCACATATAACAAGAACAACAACAAAACGACACTCGCGAAACAGCGCCTTTCACTTGAGAAATTTTCAAGACGCTGAAAATGTGTCGTCCCAGCTAACATAGCAATTCCGTTTCATCAGCTTCCACTGCACATTATGTAAGAGTCCTTTGGTTGAAACACAAACGTGGTGATACCCTTGAGATACAGGGGGAGGCGTAATGAATTGGGATTTCCCCCCCCCCACACACACCCACTCCCATAACATCATCAGTGCTTCTTTGTAATCCTCTCCCCCCCCCCCCCCCACCTCCCACACACTCTATACACTCCCCCATCCCATCAACCTTACATAGCCATCAGCAAAGGGCTTTTGGAAATTCTCTTTGCCCAACAAACTGCAGTTTGATCCAAGTCAAGCTCCTCTTGAGTGAGTGTGTGATGTGCCCACAGCCCTACTCGTTGTGGGTGTGTGTGTGTGTGCTTGTGTGTGAGTGAGTGAGTGCACACACACACACACACACAGTGATAGTTTAATGGCAATCAGGGATCTGAGTACTAGATACAAGTGATTGAGGTCAATCATTCTCCCAGTTTCGCAATTGGGAGCAGGAAGAAATATGTATTCAATTTGATTTCTTGTAAAAGTTTGAAACTGGGAGGATAATTCACCCCCCACTATGCTGTCTCTCTCTCTCTCTCTCTCTCATTGGTCCAAGCGTTACATTGGTTAAGTTTACTTGTCAATTAAACACACACACTTACTCACTCACACATACACACAGATCCAGCATACGGTATATATACTGTACACACACAACACACATCCAACAGCCACACGCTCCGCCTTCCCCAAAGATGAATCAATAAATACAGTTCAGATGAATCCACTATAGATCCGATTTGTGAGGTTGTGTGTGTGTGTGTGTGTGTTTGAGTGAGTTTGCTGGAGGGTTTGGAGGGTTTTGGGGAGGGAGGGGGGGGGGGGGGGGGGGGAGAGAGTGGGGGAGTGAGAGACAGAAACCAATCCTATTCGAGAAGCAAAGTTAAGCAGGAACAAGTGTCACCAACAAATCAGAACAGGAAAGCTAGAGTTAGTCACTCAGCCCTGAATCTCCCTCTCCACCTCTCACTTCACTGTCAGGAATTCAACAGAAATCTGCGGAACACACAGCAAAAGGTGAGGGAACTTTGTTTCAAAAACACCCTCACTGTACTGTGTGTGTGTGTATATACTGTCTGTGTGTGTGTATATCATTGAGGGGCAGAGTGAGTGATCGTTGAGGGAAGGGAAGGCATCAAGTCAATTTCATGTCTTTACAGCTAGTATCTGTCTATCTATCTGTCTATCTATCTATCTATCTATCTGTCTTGTCTGTCTTGTCTGCCGTCCCCCTCTTCCAATGGCTTTAGCTAATCTGAAGTGAAAAAACAAGCGTTTGTCGGTTTGTTTGATAAAAGTCATTTGCAACCGTGTTTGTCACTTCCTATTGCCTGGGTTCTGACAAATAAATTCAATTGCTGAGTTCACTACCTGTGTTGTTATTGTGTGTGTGTATTTGCTGTTTTTATTGATCTCCATTATATTTTTTATATATATTTTAAAATGTATATTTGTATATAAAATTCGGAATCAAGTCACCCCTTTTGGAGGGGATGGATGTATGTTTTAACAGGTTTTTTTTTTGTGGGGGGTGAATTTTATTTTGCAGGGATCCAGTGGGGGGAAAAGACATGGTTGATAAAAGTGTTCCAGGCATGAGGCGTCTCAAACAGTGGCTGATTGACCAAATAGACAGCGGGCTGTACCCTGGCTTAGTTTGGGACGATGAGGAGAAAAACACCTTCCGTATTCCCTGGAAACACGCCGGAAAACAGGACTATATCCAAGAGGTGGACGCGTCGATCTTTAAAGTATGCAGCTCTTTTCCATTCCTCACTCACTCACTCCCTCACTCCCTCACTCACTCCCGAGCCGCAGTTCTTTCTCAATTCAAACCTCTCCCTCTCTCGCCGATGTGCTTTCACTGTATTGTCTCATCGACGTGAAAGGCGCCCTATCAATAATGTCACTTTGTTGTTGTTGTCGGTGTTGTTGCGTTGTTTCTATCGGAGAAAGCTTTAGACGGAGATAGCGAGAGAGAGAGACGAGAGACGGTGTAGGGGTGTGACTGTGGAAACAAGTTAGAACCAGGTTGTAAATAACAATCATTATTATTCTAATAACCTTTGCATTTGATACAGTGCCTCTGTGAAGCGTTTTGAGACGTCTTAAAGACCCCATAAGGCGCTACATCAAATTCAAGGATTAGTATTAGTATTATTGTAACGTGATTGAGATGTCTCAAAGTGCTTCCCGGAATACATTGATGTGGTTGAGGGTATTTACAACGCTGTGTGTATTTTGTAGGCGAAACGCAGCAGACAATTGTGCACAGCCGTGTCCCACAATCAGTCGTGAATTGAGATTGACAGGCTGATTTTGCAAATTTTCAAAATAATCCAATAATAATATAATAATCCCTGCATTTGGTGTGATGCTTTGTTATGTCATCGGGACATCTCAAAGGCTCTTAGCAGGAATGTGGGGTGGGGGGGGTGGTGGTGTGTGGGAAGATTCTTGGCCAGGACAACTGCGGGATCTTTAACATTCATGTCACTCTAAAAGCTTATGTGGAGCTGGTTTGCGTATCATGTGGAAAGATCCACGCCGTGGGTGTGTATGAATTGGATTGAATCACAAAGATGTGTTTCCAAGCACACAGGGGAATACCTGAAGCGCTTTCAGGCATCTCACTGGTGTGATAAGGAGCTATTATCGAATGCATGGATTATTATTATTATTATAACTGACCTCTGTGTGCAAAACATTATTGAGGAAGGAACAAAAAAGGTCACGCATTGGCTTTGATCCCAGTCGACGGCAAATAATGCACAACTGACAAATCCGTTCTCACCAACCCGTTTTGATTCAAAGTTTGTTTCATCAGGTCAAGTTTTTAGTTCAAATTCAAAAACTCCCTATCTCGGGGGTTGGTGAGAGGGGGATTGGAGGGGGGGAGCGTGACCAACTTTAGAAAGTTAAGCATTTGAACCCTAGAACCAAATAGAGAGGCATGGCTTTAAAGAGAGTAAGGAGAAACTGCCCCAGCTGAAGATATAAGAGTTATTTTTAACGCTGTATAGAGCGCTATATGTTACGGCGCCTGAGAAGATACTAGGCGTACACTGTATGTGGTTATAAGGATGGCAAATAATGACAGTGTGATGTTCCAACACCTTATGAAGTCCTCAAGACGTGAAACATGCTGTATAAATGCAATTTGTTCTTGTTATTGTTAATATAATTTTTTGATGACAACACAAGCAAAAAAAACCTTTGCTATGTGTCACTGACCGCCCATAATATTCCAGTTACCTAATTCACCCAGACTAAACCTCGGGAGCCCTGAAATCCCATGTGTTAGATCACTTTGCGTTCATATGTAAGGTGGTGCAGGATTGTGAAAATATCTTTATTCCAGTCTTAATTTAGAAGCTGTTTTTCCTCCACACCCATTTCCTGGAAACAGAAACCAGCCTCCGACTATAACTGCTGAATTTAAGAAATTTTCAGCCACTCTGAATCTTCTTGCATTTTGAAACAAAGGTCCCACGGGCTGAGACTGGATGGAATTTCAGGCCCTCGGAGGTGTCAATCTCACTTTGTAATGACTGGCGGAGGCATAACGCACACCCCCCGACAGAACTTTGAACTTTCTGAAAGCGGCTCTGAAGTGTTTAGAGGCCGGAGGTTGGGCGGGGAGGGGCGAGTGTGAAAGATAAATTTAAATTGAGTTCAGTAACATCTCCGTGTTAATCATTTCTTAAATGAAAAAACTCTGCTGAGGTTAATTTTGCTTTCGCCTTTGGAATCCGAGTAGATTCGTAGATTTGTTTTTTCTTAACAAAAAAGGTGCTTATCTTTCAAACAGTTTCCACGTCGGGACTTGAACTCATATAGTTTTGTTAGAGAAAGGAGCAAGTGATGACCGAAGTGTGCACTTCTATGAAAAATAACCTTGTAATGTATTTTTCTGATTTTAGCCTAGACCCTTCCCCTCATCATACAAAAACTCACACCTTATGTTCTTCTCTCTTTCAACGCTTCCATGTCTGACCTTTCCTGTGGTCACCTCCTCCCTCCCCGTGGAAGGCTCGGTCTCAGGCTCAGTGACTGTTAAGCACTCTTAAGACACTAAAATACAGTACAAATCATTGTTGTTTAAGGCACTGTCCTGAGCCTCTGCACTGGTCGCTAATCTTGATCTCAGCCAATCTTCACGCCTGAGCTTTGATTATGGCGAGACCATGCAATGCATTCTGCCTGAGGCTGTTTCTGCCCTCACTGGCTGTCGCCCGCAGCATGGGACAGAATTCATTGTACAGAGATCAACGATGCCATCCCTGTCTTCAAATGTCTTTAACCCTCATCCTGGCCTAGAGGAGCGGAGGTCACTTATGACATCTTTCAAAGCAGAAACTCCGCACAGACTGACTAAGGGTTGAACCTTGGAGGCAGCTGCCCACTGAATCAATGAGGGATCGAGCCTGCAAGGTTTTAAAGCAAGCGTACTTTCAACTGTAGGGCAAATAAACAGAAACATGTACAGACTTAGCCTCTAAACGAATATCTCCAAAGGGGCAAATTTGCAGTTTATTGCTTTAAATGCTGTTTTTTTTGTTGTTGAAAAAAACAGTTACAGGAGGAAACGGTTTGAGATCTGTCGCTAACTCGTGATGTATGCTCTGTCTGCACTGTATTTTTAGGCCTGGGCTATCTTTAAAGGAAAGTTTAAGGAAGGAGATAGGGCAGAGCCTGCAACATGGAAGACAAGACTTCGCTGTGCACTTAACAAGAGCCCAGATTTTGAGGAAGCTCTCGATCGCTCGCAGCTCGACATATCGGAGCCCTATAAAGTCTACAGAATCATTCCCGAAGGACAGCAGAAAGGTACGCGTAAAATTGCTTTTGGGCTGCGTTTACTTACAATTACTTCAACATTTTTCACTGACGCCCCCCCCCCCCCCCCCCCCA
The DNA here is from genome assembly GCA_035084275.1 of Hydrolagus colliei. Classification (NCBI taxonomy): domain Eukaryota; kingdom Metazoa; phylum Chordata; class Chondrichthyes; order Chimaeriformes; family Chimaeridae; genus Hydrolagus; species Hydrolagus colliei. The sequence goes on along the minus strand of CM068756.1, from coordinate 3,292,952 downwards.
CCCCACTTTGCCACAATTTGCTGACTCCTATCGCTTAACACGGCCACAAACCATGAGAGAGAGGCAGCAATGAACAAACAAAAAGAAGCAACGTGCTTGCATTATGTTGCCAAAGAAATTGAGTTCAGAGCTATCCAATATATATGGTCAGGTCAGAGGAATACCTGCCTTAGAGGAGAGCAATGTGGGCAAACTCCACTGTTGGAAAGGATGATCTTTGGGGAACTCTTAGGGCTCCAGTAAAACTGCCTCAGAGGGAACATTGTTGAGGTTTCTATTAAAAAAAAATTAAATGAGATTAACCAGGAGATTTGACAAGAGGCACCAGGTTCTAACGTTAGGACGGACTCCAGGAAGTATTTCTTTTCAAAAGAGTTATCAAAAGTGAAAATGGGACCCATACAGCTTCCGTCCACAAGAGGTGTTTTGGAGGGAAAAATAAAGTAAAAAAAACTGCAAAAACTTTCTTGAATCATACTGGTATAGAAGGCTGACAGGTATATAATGAACTATCCCTGATGTACTTTCATAACTTTCTCTCTCTGTGTATTCTGTTTTCTTGCCCTGAACTAAGCAGAATTTACCATTTTTGTAACAGGTAAATCCTGCAGCCAGACTGAGATGGTGGATATAAGTAACTACACATCCCAACACGATGAGATGATGAAGGAGGTAACTATTCTTCCGACCCTGAGTTTAGAATTCAGAGCTCTTTCCACACAGAACAGCCCTCAGCATTGCTATGTCAAGAGAGGGGGACGGGGGACAATTCCATTCAGGTCTGGGTTTACTCCATTTATGTAATATTTCACATCAACATTTAATTCGTGAAGACAATGAATTCAGCTTCAACTTTGAAGCCCATTTTTCTCGTAGTTCTTAACAGGGAATCACTAGAAAACTGGGCTTCAAATTTAAGATTGAGTTTAAAAGCCTTTAAAATTGGTTCTGAAATGAGAATTGAATAGAATGAATCTAGAGCGATCCGGGTGAAATTTATACTCCTGCGTTTTGCTCTTTCTAGACTTGTCTTGGCTGTTAGTCTGAGCAAATTGTGTATACAGTAGCGTTGGATACATTTTCCCACAGATGTACAGTCAGTTCACTTCACAGTATAATCCCGTGAAGCGTTTGAGACGTCTAGAAGACGTGGAAAGCTCTATATCAATTGCAAGGATTATTATTATTATTATAAGAACCCTTGCAATTGATATTGCGTGTGTTAATGACTTTAAAAAAACAAGTGGTGCGTTTAACTATAATCGCTTGTTAGCTCTCCTACTTTTGGGTCGGCCCCAGTTGATAGCTTCAACCGACAGTGGTTCATGTTCTGTTTCAATCTCTTTGTAGCAGAGTTTTGTGGATTATAGCGGAATCATCAAGAGAAGTCATTCGCCACCACAGGAGAACTGTATACCTCACCAACAGCAAGACTGGTGGAGACGCACTGGTTATGAAGGCAAGTGATTTTTGTGTGTGTGTGTGTGTGTGTGTGTGGGGGGGGGGGTATATTGGACAGACAATAGATACCATTGTGTTGCAAATGGAACTTTTACCTTTGGTTTTTTATCGTGTGGAGTTCGCAGTACGCTCACCCGCAAATGGACAGTCAACGCACTTTACAGTATATTCTGTGAAGCGCTTTGAGATGTCGGTGTGAAGATGTGAAAAAGCGCTATATCAAATGCAAGGATTATTATTATGTAATACATTACATTTGAGAGCAATCTACATATAGTTAGTGTGCGGTGGATGGGAATTCAGATGACTGCATAACAGCAGTCCTGGCGATAGGGGATTTAAGAACAATCTTGACATCAAGAACAACATCTTCCTGCCTACTGCCTGTTTTTGTTTTGCTAACAAACCGCAGAGCAAGCTCACTGTGTCACAAATTCCCCAACCTTACAAGGGAATACAGGGCCTATCCACCACATCATTCCCCTTCACTTAATGAGATCGGTGTGTGTGTGTGTGTGTGCGTGTGTATTGTGTCTCTGTAATCAGTCTCTGATTGTATCCTGCCTGTCCTCTCCCCTTCACAGAGACGCCTATGATAATGAGTTATCGCCACGGGTACGAACCCACGCACTTCAGCCTAGGTACTGACATCGCTGATTGACTCGTGCCTTGTGTTGTTCACGCGCAGGGAATACTCTGCATTTGCACAGTATAATCAAATCACATCCTCTCATTCATTGTGTTATTCGGCGCAGTCAAATAAACAAATAAACCTCCCCCCAGCCCACCCACCCCCACAAAAAAAACATACCAATAAACCAATTAATAAATAAATTGGTCACTCAATCCATGACTGATTGCCGGACAGTGCTGTACGCAATTAGTTGCCACGTTTCGCCCACAAAATACACAGCGAAATTCACTCGACAGTACTGTAATATCCTGTCGATCGCTTCGGGATGCCTCAACAGTGCGATCAGGCGCTACATCGAATTGCAAGGATTAATAACGGGCTATTATTATTACTGTTTAAGGGGCCGAATTTTGCCACATGCTGATCACGTTTTACTACGGGGGGGTGGCCATGTCGCAGGCCTCCATCAGGCAGTCGGAAGGCTGTCGGATCACCGTGCGCCCCGTTCCCGTGAACGGCGAGGCTCCCTACGGCCCCGAGACCATGGAGCCCGTCCTCTTCCCGTCGACTCAGAAGATCCAGAACCTCCGGCAGCAGGTTGTCACCAACAAACTGTTGACCCACTTGGACAGGGGAGTCCTGCTCCTCAGCAACGACGAGGGGATCTACATCAAACGGCTGTGCCAAGGCAGGGTCTTCTGGAGCGGGCCTTGCTCCCCGTTCACAGACAGGCCCAACAAGCTGGACCGAGATGCTGTCGTCAAGCTGTTCGACACCAAGCACTTCCTTGAAGGTTAGCGTCTTTCGTATTTTCCAACTCCTCCGTCCCTCCCTCCCTCCCTCCCTCCCTCCCTCCCTCCCTCCCTCCCTCCCTCCTTCCTTCCTCCCACACAAAGTAGACGGAGAAAGGAATAGAAACGAAAGGAAGTCAGAGCTAGAGCGAGAGGTCCATCGGTAGGGATTTGTCTCGAAAAGGGCTTTGCGTACGAGGCAGGACTTTGTGTGTTTGCAGGCTTTGCTGTTCAAGTGGATACCCAGCACCCACACTTGAAAGAGTATCCAAATCAGATATATGTGGAAATTTCCCTGTGTCTGAAACACACGATCTCACTGGATCCTGCTTACCTTGCGTTTTGTAGTTGATACAGCGCTTTATCAAGTTCCCGAGACATCTCAAAGCGCTTCAGTGAAGTGACATTAGTGTTTTTGGTACCTAAAGCTGTAGAGTATTATGCGCAAGTTGTGGGGGTGGATGTATGTATGAGGGAGATGGATGGGAGTGGGGGTAGTGGGAGAATGTACAACTGTCAGTAGGTATAAATCTGATCATGTGCAGAGTTTCGAAATGCACTGGACCTGTGTTGGAACCACCGCTGCCTTCTCTTTACATCCTGTTCATCGTTTCACAGCTTGTCAACTGTACAGTGAAAACCAGAGCTTGCTCCCACACCACAAAGTTATTATATGTTTCGGAGAAGAATACCCAGACGCCAAACCCATCAGCAAAAAACTAATCACAGTGGAGGTAAGGTGATCGTTGATACTACTACTAAAAATACTACTAATCCTTTCATTTGATATAGCGCTTTTCAAGTCTTATCGACATCTCAAAGCGCTTCACAGAGTATACTGTAAAGTGAATTGACTGTATATTTGTGGGCGAAACGCGGTAGCTAATTGGGGGCTGTGTTAAACTTTAGTAACATGCGTTGCATAGTTGGAGCCTGTTCCAACATGCCCTGGTATAGTGGAGGTGGGTTGAAGCCAGGTTGCACTGGGAGGACAGTGTGTTTACAGCTCTAGGGGTTAACAGACTGACAGACGCATATTTACAACACAGCAGGTCTGTGCTTTAGAGGAGCCAAAACTCCTGTATTCTTCTTAACATATCAATCAATCAACCAACCAATCAACCAACCAACCAACCAACCAACCAATCAATCAATCAAAACTTATATTTATATAGCGCCTTTCACATCGTGAGGACTTCCCAAGGCGCTGTACAGTCAGGTAGGGACAAGAGCAGGGGGGGAGGGGTCGGGGCAGGATGAAGAAGAGTAAGAAAATTGACTGTATATTTGTAGGCGAAACAAATATATGTTTGAGTATTTGAGTAATATTTGAGTAAAAAGCAAATTTTGTTTTTGGCTGACCCCGAAACTCCACCCTTCTCCCTGCCACCAGATCGAGCAGGTCAAAGCCAGACAGATTTGTGACTTCTTACACCGCAGAAGGAACTTTGAAAACCCCAACCTACAGCTTTCCAGCGAGACGTCAGAGGACAAACTCTCTGGAATTATGCACGAACTCTGTATGACCGCTTACGGTAACGCACAGCGAGTGAGTATGGGATAAGACCCACGACAGGAGCGGCTCAAGTTACTGATTCAGCGCTTCGAGGACTCTGGTGTGAGTGAATGCTAAAAGTGATGTGAAGGGTCTTCAGGCCCCAGGATTTCCTCCTAGTCTAAGCCCATAGGACCATTTTTGTTTTGAAACTTAAGGTGGTCTGTTTTGTCCACGGAACATACAGGCAATTCGCTTTACCGTATGGTCCGTGAAGCGCTTTAAGACGTCCCAAAGACGTGATAATGCATTATGTCAAACGACGGATCATAATTATCATGGTCCAGAACTGTGGAACATTTTTCTTCAAACTTGACTTAATTTGGAAACCGGTTTCTTGTTAACAACCGTGTGGAAATCCCCGGCTTCTAAAGGGAGACTGAACTGAAAAAATGTTCCCCAGTTCTACACCACCTTAAATATCAATGACAAGAAAGGACTCACGAGGATTTGATGCCAATTGGAGATTTGACTGTAAACATTGGGTGAAAAGCGCTTTGCATTGCAAATATGATTCCTTTCCTTAACAATCTTGTAACAATCCTTGATTTTTTTTGTTTCTGTTTTGTTTTTAATTTTATCCAGTGAAACCTTTTGTACCGATTCACTTGTAAATGAACGAGCCTAATTTGCTAATCGTAACTGAGCAGAGCAACAGAACTTTAGGACAGGAGAGAGCAGCGATGTAACGTTGCATTTAACTTCACTTTTTAGGTGGTGGGGGAGGGAAGGGGAGGGGAGGGTTGGTGGTGGGGGCGGGTGGGGGGGAATAGACAATGAAAAAACAAACCAAAGTCTGCAGGATGTATTGGGATAAATATATTTGAGTTACAAATAGCTACAGGAACATGTGCTAAAGATTGTATAATGCCACAGGTGCAGCTGGCAATCAATTACCCCCACAAAATGTGGTCTGTAACCCATAGTCTGTGACTTAACATTTACCCAGTACCTTTTATGTTTCTTTCTCCTAAAAAACCCCCATCTCCTGAGCACTCCACAAAATAGCTGAAACGAAAGTGAGCATTTTTACACAGGCAAAGGCAGCAGCAATGTCCCACAGATCGACAGGGAGGTGAGAGGGGCGATTTACTTAGAATTAGAGGGGGGGGGGTAAATTCAGATTCTGGGGTTCAGATGTAAAGCAGACAAGTTGGGCAATAGACAGAGGGAAGGCGAGAGAGTTGAAACGCACAGTGTTCAACTCTTACTCACTGAAAATAGCCTGCTGTGTTTGAACAGGTGAAAGTTTCCCCAACACGCACACACACACACAGGTGCTGATCATAATCTACACTGTTATCAGTGACTTGATGCTTACAGGGAAACACAGGGAACAGTGTTGGTTTCTGTAACCAGGGAAAACTTGTACTGTATATAATTACTGTAGGTCAGACAGTCAGGAATAGGATTTTTTTTTCTTATTGCAAGTCACACGCTGCTCTCGATTTCAGGCACAGATCAACTGATATCAGTGCTGTGCTAAGGAGTTTGTTCAGTGTCCTTCCTCGCAGCCATATACCTGCACAAAGCTTTATTTGGTCATAATTCTTCGGACTTCTGTTGGTACTTCAGCCCTGATCAGCCAGCTATCAGTATTCACAGCTAACACTGACATTGCAACTTAACCACCTTTTTCACAACACTGTCGCCTACTCTTCACCAGTACTGACAGTCGTCAACAAATTGCATTTTTGGAAACATCACAGAGATTTGCTTCTCTTCCCTCCTCACCTTTTAACTTACACGGAGTTTGCTCAATTGTACACTGACAAACACTGACACTCCCCTCTATATTCACCCTCCCCAGCCACAGGGAAACGAGAGCGAACCCCACCAGTATTGAACCCCTCCAGCATTGCGCCCTGCCCTAAATTACTGACATAATCACCACATCACGCCTTTCATCTAGAAATTTCCCATTGCAATTGAACCTGCGTTCTTTCGGTCTGCTGTCTCGGTGGATCTGAAGGCAGCGCACCCTGTTTTAATTTTCTCAATTGCAGTCAAAAATATTCTGTACTTATATAATACAATGTGGAATGATGAGTGCCTGTTTATTGGTCTTTAACATTGTATTCAACTGCGAGGAACCGCACCAGGTGATTGTTGAAAGCGTATCTGTGTATCGCCAGGAGTTTATTCCAGCGAGCTATAGAGTTATGTGCTCTTCTATGTTCCGAACCTCTCAATGAATGTGTTTTATTTTTTAAGAAAAAGAAAGGTGTTATTGTTTTTACTGTAAATAAAACGCTGTAAATAAAGGCACCTACCCTTTTATTCTTGTCAAACTGTTCCCACGGCTCTTTTTATAGTCTTTGAGTGAGAGTCACCCCTAAGATGCAGTTTTTTGTGGTAGTGGCAATGGAATCGGTAAATCTTAAGTTTCTCCCAAAGCAAATGATGGAGTGCTGTGGAATGCTCAGTGGTTAGAGCACTCGCTTTACAAGTGAGAAATCTGATTTCGATTCCAGGCAGGTCAGGGTGAAAACTTGGTCAAGGTTCCTAAATCCACACGCCTAATAATAATCTCTCCAAAAATTAAACAAATAATAATTTGGACACGCAATCTATGACTGTTTGAGGGGACACTGCTGTGCGCAATTGGCTGCTGCATTTCGCCTACAAATATACAGTCAATTCACTTGACAGTATATTCTGTGAAGCGCTCTGAGGTGTCTAGAAGGTGTGAAAAGCACTATACCAAAGCACTATACCAGTCATTACTATTGTAATTTTATTATTGTCACTCGCGAGCACAGAGTTGCCACACACCAAAAGTGTTTTGATGTTTCTTTCAGAAATAAGGTACACATTCAACCTTTTGCGATCGCCCTGTGCGTGTCTGGTTCGCACGGAGCCTCCGCCATTGATTCTCGCTCACAGGAGACCAGCCGTTCAAGTCCATCCTGTTCAGTCAGGACTGCATTCCCCTCAGCTGGTAGATTAAAATCTGTTGTAACCATCTCTGCTTGGAGCAAATCCAACCCATTGCTTCATCAGCCCATTGGTGTGATGCTGCAATAACAGATGTGATTTCTCTTGAACTGAATTGACAGTATAACCATCTTAATTGTCACAAGCCGACAATTGACGGCCACCCTAATCCTCAGGAAGCCCACTGACAAAATGCACAGTCACTACACAATGCATTAAAATGTGAAGAAGTCCTCTGCACACAATTAGGAAGGGTGTAGACTCCTCGAGGCACAGCACAGTAATGGAGCTCCTGTAGCTCAGTGGTTAGAGCGCTCGCCTTACAAGCGTGAGACCTGTGTTCGAATCCAGGCAGATCAGGGCGAAACCGTGGGCAAGTTTCCTTACTCCACATACACACACACAGAGAGATGCCTAATAATAATCCCTCCCAAAAAAAACACAATAATAAAAATTGGTCATTTCAATCCACGACTGTTTGTGGCACTCTGCTGTGCGCAATTGACTGCCATGATTGGCCCACAAATATACAGTCAATTCAGTTTACAGAATATTCAGTGAAGCGCTTTGAGATGTTGATACGATGTGAAAAGCGCTATATCAAGTGCAAGGATTATTATATTATTATTATAATATCCGTGTCACCCACCCCATCCACAGCCATCTCTTGTCCTTGTTACTCAGTGACATCAATTTTGGGAAGGTGTCTTTCACGCGTTGCTTTATCAAACTCCTATTGAAAGTTAAAGACACTCAATATCGTCCTTCTTCCTACGTTCGGTGTCAAAATGTCTTAAGGAGGAGGTCAGACATGACCTACCCTTTCTGAACCCGTGCCTTAGATTGCGGCAGATCAACGCTGAAAGTCTATAAGCGTTTCTGTGGCGGCTTCTTTGCTGGAGGGTGACATTTTCAACCATCTGTGTAAATCACAAACCAGTGACCAAAAATTCCACTGTTTAGATTTAGGCAATTTAGTGACATAATAACTGCTTCACATACCAGTGAAACATGAATGTAAACCCATCCGAATTTCCCGAAGATTCCTTTAACAACTCTTATTTCATCATCTACTAACGCTGAATTCTATCGATTTCCAGGAACTTGTTTAGTTCCTTTTTGAAACCTTTTTCATACTGTAATTCATGATAGAGAGAGAAAAAGAGAGAGACAAGAGACCGAGAAGAGAGAGCGAGAGAGAGAGAGAGAGAGAATGGGGGGAGAGAACATGCAGTAAAAAGGTTGAGGGGTGGTTGGAGAAGTGACCGAGAGAATAAAAGAAAATGAAAGCCATGCTGAGAGTAAACTGAAAGATACAGAGAAAGAAAATAAGGAACTTTATTGGTAAATATTATATTTATTACTACAGTATAGTATCCACAAGATTGAGTTGGCAGTCCTCTCAGTTCCGAGCCAGGGTGGCTGTCAGGACCTTTGAACACAAAACATAGACCAGGCTGACATTCCAATGCAGTGCTGGGGGATCACAGCACGACACATTATCGGAGGTGCTGTCCTTTCGATGACAAGTTGAGCCAAGCTGTGCCCATCCAGGTGGATGTTAAGGATCCCGTCGGCTATTCCGAAAGAGAAAGGAGTGTCTCCACGTGCACTGGCCGACAATCAACCAGATCAAACAGGACGTTCGGTCTGTGGGAGCTCACGGCTGCTTGTCGGACATTTGCTGAGCGCAGAGCAGCTGCTGCGTTTGTCTACAAAGTACGAAGCGGTCGTTACACTTTGCAATCAATCCAATGAAGCGCGACCCGGCGTCTTCCCAACGTGAAGGGCGCAATCTCATATTGCATGTCCTAGTGTTATATACTGTATTGAATTTGCAAATTCGTGACTTGGATATCTTCACAGTCTATCCCTTTCCATATCCTTTCGTCGGTTTCTTCTTAACTGTGCTTGAAGAGGAAAAACAATCAGCAGGAATCCTGCGGGGGTGGAGTGGGTGGGGGGTGGGATTTGATTGGCTTCATGGTGTTGGGCTTGTTGTAAAGCAATCAGGTGAGCGGTGTAAATAACACACAACACGTTCAAACTGCTCAACATTGCTGCACAGAAGGAGTTCCTCCAGTTTATGTTTTCATCGGGCCTGGAGTGTTCATCGGTTGAGGAAAGAAATCAGGTTCTACTGGAACTTCGCTCCATTTTGAGTGCCAGGCACGCCTCACACTGGCTTTGGAATGGAAACGGGCCAACAGAAATAGATGGCTATATCCAGGCTTGCAGAAGCACTGAAACTGCCGAGGTTTCGTATGGATGCTTCCACATTCCACAAGGCTCATTGAGAAACGTTCGCCAACTGAAGCTCACATCTGGAGTACAGAAATAACACTCAGTCACTGCTCAAGCTGTCTATGAGGCGAGCCACAGGCTAGGTTAAAATGCGGTTCGGTTGATTAAGGTGAAAACCAACGAACGATTCTGTTTCAGAAACACAAAGAAACAATCCTGATCTTACGGAGCAGAAATGGAACAAAAGTGCAATAAATAGGAACAAACACATACACACACACACATACACGTACATGATTTTACACTCAACACATCTTGATTAGATAAAGAAGGATAGTATTTTATTGCATCTTATCTCACGTGCAAAATGTTTCAGGTGTAGATAATATCATGAACAGGTTAGTTTAGCAAAGTCCCTCGAACAACCATGAGGTGAAAGATCAATTTGTCAGCCAGTATGCTGGGGTAAACTACCTTCTTGTTTGAGATCTTTGAAGTCTATGGAATTATGGAGATCTTTGAAGTCTAACCAACCAGGCAGATGGGACCTCGTCTTAACCTCTCATCCGCAGTGGCTCAGGAGATGTCTGAAGTCTCTCATTTGGGAAGACGGAACGGACAAGTGAACACAAGATAGGTCCCTAATTGAAATGAACGGGTGACAAGTGTTTAGCAACATGTTACTCTAAAGACATGCTGTGTTGCCTGCATTGGACACATGTGCTGGTTGAGGGTGAAATTTGGACATGAAAGAAAAATAGTCGTGGCTGATGACAGTCATTCAGTTTTCTTCTGGCAAGAAGATTACTATATTTACATTGCCTCTGTTTACCGAGCAGTAAGAAGAAATCCGGTTGTTAGTCAATTGGCGGATCACTTTATGGGCAGGTAATAATCTCTGCAAAATGATAAAATATATACTGTGGTCACCTAAAGCACTCAATGCTTGTCTGTAGAACACTGCTGTGGGCTATTGATTGCCGCATTTCACACACAAACTACACAGTCAATCCACTTGAGAATTTATTCCGTGAGCTGCTTTGAGACGTGATAAGTCGTGTATTGAGTGTCCAAATTTTGGGGGGCTTAATTTTGGAAAGATTATAACCCCTGGAAAGCAATCTGCCAATCGACTAACAACTAGGTTCCCACTTACTGCCTTGGTAAACACACGGTGTGTGGAGTTAACCATGCCAATCTCAGATTCACCGTCGGACAACAAGTCCAAACGCTGCCGTCTAAAATGCTCTTGGATCATATTAAGTCAGTGCTACTCTGCCTTGGCCATTACACAGCTCTTTGCTCTGCCCATAGCCACAAGGGAAAGTTGAGCAAGTGTTCACAATCAGGAGATCAGAGATAGAGAGAAATAAACAAAACAAGAGGAAGCAAAATGCAGAATAACTTACCAAATGATATAAATTTAAAAATGAGAAGCAATTATTATGTGAAAGTACAAAGCCTTCTAGGCTTCTGAACAGACATATATACTGCTAATCCTTTAGTTCACCAGCTGTCTCTCCCCCACCCACCCCCACCACTCCAGGAAAAGCTGCAACAGAAACTGGAGAAAGAGTTTTGCAATTCTCTATTTCAACTCTTAATTAATGCTCAGCTTGAAATATTTGCGCAACTGTGGATAGAAAAATATGATTTTGAAATACTGTGTATTGTCCATGACTCTTTTCAACAGGAACAACAACAACAACAACAACAAAGCCTGGCAGTTACAGAGCGCCCTGGCCTTCACACAGGGCAGTGTCTCTGGAAGTGGTATTTGCTGAGATCACAAAGTGTTTGGCAAAAAAGATTTCAACTGTGTTCCACATACAAAAAGTGCAATCGCGACACTTTTTTTTGGGGGCCAGCCATGCGTCTGGCACGTACGGAAATCCAATCACCACAGCATCTAAATCAGGCTGGGATGCAGGGGCATCCCAGCCTGATCCCACTCACGTATGAAAATCCCAGAGGTTGTTGGAACTCGCTCTCCCTCTCTAAAATAGACACAAAAGGGCTGTGTTTTCTCTTCTCTCCCCCCACTTCCTTTCTTGACTCTAACACCTGCCCCGTACATCACCCCCAACCCCACCACAATGAATCCCCAGCCCCCACCCAACACGCACCCCATCCAAAACATCATCTTAAAACAAGACAAATTACTATTGTCAGTCATTCCTGTGGTAGTGGTGGGTGGGGAGGGTGCGGGCTCACAAGCAAAGCTACCCAGAACTAAGCAAACCATGTGAATACCAGGCTATATTTATCTGTATCTGACCAAAACCAGTTGTTATCACTGTCTCATTATGTAACCTTCAGCCCTTACCAACACTTAACTGTAATCGAGCCATTCAACTCTGGGTATTTTTTTGTACTGCACGGATGTAATTTCACATGTTGCAATTTCCCCCTTGGTGTCTGATCTCTCTTTCTCTCTTTCTATGTGACAATCAGGTGCTATCAGCGTTTTTTTAAAAAAACAACACAGCGTTGCATTGCACTGCTCCGCAGAGTCTCGTCAGGGAACGCAGAGTTGAGTGAGTGAGAGGTTTTTTTTTGTATGAAGAGAAACAAATCTGTTTCTTGCAGTACAATTATTTTAAAATGTGGAATGTAGGCCTCTGTATAACATCTGTTTCCTCTTCTGGGCTACTCAGGCATGCTGCCAATTACTGGGGCCATTGTGGTCTGAACGCACAAAGTTCATTTTATTTTGCTTTGTGAATCTTCTCTCAAGAAGAATGAGGGAGGGGAGATATGGGGGAGGGCGGGGGGTAATGGACAGATGGGGAGGTGGTGATGGTGGTGGTGGGATAACAGACAGACTGAGAGAGAATTGAACCAATACGACCAGCCAGTTAGTTGCACCTTATTAATTTCCCCAACTTCGATCTGGATTTGAGATCACACTTATTAGCGCGCGAGTGAGCGCGCTTGAGTTTTGAAGCATTTCTCAATCATTGCTGGCGGCTTCCTGTCTCCCTGCTAAACTTTAGAAAACATGTTGGTCTCACACTTTGAAAAAAAAGAACACCAATGCAATCATTCACTTGTCAGTTTGTTAGTCTAAAAACAAAGATCATTTGCCACTGATTTTAATGCAGTAACATATTCATATTAATAATCCTTAATCCTTGCATTTGATATTGTGCTTTTCACGTCTTCTAGATGTCTCAAAGTACTTCACAGAATATACTGTGAAGTGAATTGACTATGTATCTGTAGGCAAAACACGCACAGTAATTACGCACAGTAGTGTCCCACAAACAGTCGTGGATTCAACTGATCAATTTCTTTTTGAGGGATTATTATTAGATATGTGGAGTAAGGAAACCTGCCAAAGGTTTTGCCCTGCATGGATGCGAACACAGGTCTCATGCTTGTAAGGTGAGTGGTCTAATCACTGAGCTACAGGGCTCCACTAATTAATCAAATAATAATGATCGATACAGACAAATGTTGATCTAACATCACTTTCACTTCCCACATGAATGTTTGATGCACCTACTGTTTGGAATGGAGAAGGTTGGGGTTGGGAGTTGGGGGTGGTGGTGGCGAGACCTGATTGAGGTGTAAAAAAATGAGGAGAAGCTTTGTGAGGGTAAATAGGGAGAAGTTATTTCCACTGGTTGCAGAGTTAGTAACCTGGGGGACATAGGTATAAGATTGCCACAAGAAGAGTTGAAGGACAAACGATGCACAGTTTCCACACTTGCCACCAATTGAGGTGCTCTGAGAAGTTAGACGTGTTTATCCTGTGCGTAAATTATTAATTGATTTTACGATAAATCTGAGCACTCAAAGAGGATGGCTGAATTATTTGTTCCATGATGAGGCCTGGCTCCCACCAATTTAGCGCAGTTCGATTTATGATGAGATTTAGGGATTACGTAGTCCAGAGGAGTTTGATGAGGATTTAGGAATTACGCAGTTTGGGGAAGGAACAATCAAGTGGAAGGGAAAAGGAACGCGAATGCCCTCAGGAGAAGTGGAGAAGACTGTCAACAGGGAATCATCATCATAATAATAATCCTTCCATTTGATAGAGCACTTTTCACATCCTCTAGATCTCTCAAAGCGTTGCACAGAATATACCGTAAAGTGAGTTGACTGTATATGTACCTTATCGTACTTTAACATATATAGTTTGGCTGACACAATTTCTGGGATGCAGTGACACAATTCCCTCTCATGACAATCTTAACAGGGCTTCATTCCAGGCTATCACAACTATCAAGGCTTTTTATGGCTTATGGCGATAAAAGTCGTTATGCTTTGAATTGGGGAAATAACCCGCTAAAATGTTTATGACTGACCGGCACACAGGGTCCAAAGTTTTCAGTAAGTATTTACCAAAAGGTAACCTTCAGTAAACCTTTGCAGAGTGAGGTTTACACGTTGGCACTTCATGGCACCTTTTGTTTGTGGCTACACAGAATCAGTTTTATGACCTCTGATCAACGGCAAATTATTCGAAGGTCGACGCTCGCTAACATTCGATCTTAAACACCCCGTGCAAGTCGCAGAGAAGGCCAAAGTGTAGCCGAACAAATCTTAAACCACAATTTGCTTTTATATATGCGGCACTCTGCGTGCTAGGCAGAGTCTCAGAGTTTTTAAAAGACATTTCCTTTGCAATAGGTTGGAATAGGAGAATAGAAAAAAGGAAAAGGTAATGGGGTAGTGGGGTTAAGCGAGCAGCAGTTTCAGAAAGTGAACACAGAATCAATGGAACAATGCTCTTACATTCTATATTTTATGCAGAGGGCAGGTTAAGGATCTGTGTTTAATTTTCTTCATTTCATCATTGAGAGCAACTCATTTCTCCCGGTTCCCCGACCACCGATCCTTTAGATAAATTGATCAGTCACCTCCTACTTATTTGCGGGATATCTATGTGCGTAAATTGGCTTTGGCACCTGCCTGCAAAGTACACGATTATTGTGCTTAGCAGTGATTACTGTAAAGTGCTTTTTTTTATGTTGTAGATGGGTTATCAGATGCAAAAGATTATTATGGATTTGCCTTCTAATTGTTAATGTGCTCCACTATCAGATCAGATTGCTTTTGTTGAATAAAAATGAAGAGAAAAGGAGCTCGCTTTTTATTTAGAAAGCAATAGAGAAACTTCATTAATTAGGAATTTAAATAGCCACAATATTTCTCTTGTGGCTGCACCTACAGTGACAGATAGAGGGAGCTTCCATAACAAGCAGATTCTTTGGGGAGTCACTGAGTGAAAGCAGTAATAGGAAGTAGGAAGAGTGGATGGGCGGTTTGAATCAAATGTAATAATGAATACTTTAGAAAGAACAATGTTTTGAAAGGAACAATCTATCAATGACAATGTGTATTGATCCATATGGTATAGGGCCCACCATTTATCCTTGACACTGAACCCAAAGAGGAATGGAACTGTTACGACCAAGGTTGGAGGAGAACTTAGTGGTACACTAGGAAGTACTTTTTGTGGCTGTGGAAGTTTTATTATTTACTACTCTAAAACCTACTGAAGTATGAAAGGAAAAGAAGTTGAGGTGCCCAGGGGGTTTAGAAGCAAAACCTCAAAGGGAGTTATTAACTTTGCGATGTGAATTGTAGCAGTTTCTTCAAGGTCACTGGAGTGTGTCATGGACTGGGCAAAGCTAAAACATTTACGATTTATTTTTTCATTTCCCCATTTTTGGGGTCTAAAACGGAGAATGATGATACCACTGGACGAAGACAGCCCTTTCATCCATCAATATATATATTTTTTCAATCCTTTGATATAGAGATATTAGCGAATTATTTGCGGAGGGCAAGTTTGCAGAGCTATGGGGAAGAGAGCGAGGGAGTGGGATTGATTTGACAGGAGGGAGAATTGTTGGCTAATACAACAATCCTCATTAGCAATAATAATCATTGTCTTTACATTTGACACAGTGACTTTTGTGGAAACATTTAAAAGTGTTTCACCGGCTTCTTCCGGTCAAGTGTAGTGACTATATTTGTCGGAGAACGCAGCAGCTAATTTGCACACAGCATATTCCCTTTGACCCAGGTGACGAATGCACAATTTCACGGCAGCCCTGTGACTGTTTTATTGGATACTTCCCATTGAATCTCCAAACACCGCACTTGACAACGCAAAACATCTGCCCTTTTATCGACCGCCTCAGCATATCTGAACTGACTCTTCTGCGTTTACTTTCTCTTTCGGATTTAGTATCTTGTACACCATCTATACTGTATGCCTCCATGACTCATTTCTACACACAATAGCAATATAGCAATAGCAATGGTTTGAGATTTGTTCGGCTACACTTTGGCCTAGCTCATCCCATCTAACACTGGTTTGACTCTCTGCTGTATGGTCCACAGAGATAGTCCCCTTAGGTCACGGCAACCAGAACCCTACGCAGTTACCCAAAGTGCGGCCTGACCGATGAGCGCTGTGCAGTTTAAA
This sequence comes from Hydrolagus colliei, assembly GCA_035084275.1. Taxonomy (NCBI): domain Eukaryota; kingdom Metazoa; phylum Chordata; class Chondrichthyes; order Chimaeriformes; family Chimaeridae; genus Hydrolagus; species Hydrolagus colliei. The sequence goes on along the minus strand of CM068756.1, from coordinate 3,276,882 downwards.
CATGGCTTCTGGAGACGCAAACTCCGACTGGATTGGCAATGTAGCCCAACATCCGGTTTGCCCGTTCCAACCTTTTAACCTGCCACGGTGTTGGCAAGGCACACGTGTGCTTTGTAAATAGCGACGGAGAGAAACATAAAAAGAAGATCAAAACCTCTTTGAACACGGCCCGGGTCCCAAAACTGAGCCAATGGCCGCGATCGAGAACAATGGCTACACAATGACGTTGCAATAAATGAACAATCGTATTGAGTGTTACGACTTGTGGACAATAGATCTCTCGCGCTCCTAACACGAGCAACAGACATGTTATGTGGTAAAATCCCATTGCAAACCCCAGGCAAAAAGATGGTCGTTGTTAATGAAACACCCTCGCCTTTAATATACAAACACGTCAACTTGAAGGCAAAATGACTTGTTTAAAAACAATTATTTGCTTTTAAAGTCAGACCTATACTGGGTTCATGTTAATATAACTTGTTTCGCCCACACGTATAGTCAATTCACTTTCCAGTATATTCTGTGAATTCCTTTAAGACACCAACAACCACAATAACAACTTCGATTGATATAGCGCCCTCCATGCCAGACGGCGTCTCAGAGCGCTTCACAGTTGTGGATCCCGGGACCGGGACATCAAGACTTCAAGAAGACGTGAAAAGTGCTGTATTAAATGTAAGGATTATTATTATTATTATTGACACCCTCATTCTACCATTGTAACTGAGTACTGTTCAGCGCCAACACGCACACGACATACACACAACTCAGTGAGGTTCAGATTGCTTAAGAAGGAATATTGGGCTAGTACGACTTTTTTTTTTCTCAGAAAGATCACTGGAAAAGACAGAGGTAGGCTCTGTTAACAGAATCCCTCCTATGGGAAAATATTTTTTTATTTTCGAGGAAAACCAACAGTGCGAGAATTTCAAAAATACAGTTGACTTAATGATAATTGACTTAAGAAAATTGTACAAATCTGAAACCAGATTTTCCTGTATAACATTCACTTGCATATGCAATCAATTGTACTATGTGAGGAGATTTACAATAGTCCGTAGATTTGATATCGCACCATTATATGAAATTATATATTGACATAAAATATGTATAATATTTATTGTAATAATATTAATCCTTGCATTTGATATAGCGCTTGCCATGTTTTCTAGATGTCTCAAAGCACTTCACAGAATATACTGTAAAGTGAGTTGACAGTGTATTTGTGGGTGAAACGCATCGGCCAGTTGCGCACAGTAGCGTGCCCCACACAACAGTCGTGGATTGAAATGACCAATTTTATTATTGTGTTTTTTTTCCGGAGGGATAATTGTTATATAAAATGATCTACATATAAAATTATATGTTAGAAAACTAGTATACATTGCACACAAAATATATTCAGAGTAAGCATATTCTGTGAAGTGCTTTGAGACATCTAGAAGATGTGAAAAGCACTATATAAATGCAAGGATTATTATTATTATTATTAAGTTTGAGCTCCTTATTTCAGACAAGTGTATACATTGCTCACCCTGGATGTTATTTAAAAGTTATGGCAATGAACCTTTCTACTTTTCAGATATGAGTGTCAGAAACTGGCTCCGAGCCAGGCAGCCACCTCAAATACGTTTGCAACACAACCGATGAATAAACAGGAAACCAAGTCTTTCTCGTCTCTCGCTCTCCAAATCGCTCAGTTGCTCACTCTCTCTCTCTCTCTCTCTCTCTGTGCAAATTAGTCTCATCGTTACCCCTGAATTCATCAGCTCGCGTTAGGTGAATGAAGAAAAAACATTGAAACCCTTTTTTCCGAATTCCAGTTTAGGATCATTGTTGATTTGATTACAGATTTAACATCAGTTTGCACCCAAGCACAAATGGCACTGGCTGACTGCACTGCTGGTCACACAATCAATAAAAAGAACAGGAAGGTAATATTTTCGACCCACCCAACTCGATAGACCTCGCACTGCGGACACAGATGTTGTAATCTTCACCCGTGCGAATAAATAAAGCAAACAAAAATATAAACATGCTGGCAAGATAGGGTGCCTTGTTCATCATCGCCGCCACCATCATCATCACCATTATTTTCAATCCATGGCTGTTTGTGGGGGACGCTGCTGTGCGGAATTGGCTGCCGCATTTCACCCACAAATATACAGTCAATTCACTGAAGCTCTTTCTGTGAAAGCGCAAATTTTGCGCTATATCAAGCGCAAGGATTATTATTATCATCCTCCTCATCATTGGTGTTGGTGGTCCCAAGCTGAGAAAATTCTCTCTGTCAAGATTTCTCCATCTCCATTCAATATCTGCCTATGATATTCTGGGATTAATTCACTTAACCACAGTCTCTCTCTCTCTCTCTCTCCCCCACTGCCTGCGTCCTCTCAGTCATCTGTTGTTCTGCATCAAAGTTTTGTTTTTCATTTTAATAAGCATTTCATTTCGAGCCACAAAAGTGTCATTAAGACAATAAAGCCGCTTTGATGGGCGTGTGTGGCTATAGTACTGGGATGCCACGTTTCTTTCCTTTCAGTCTCACTGTGAATTAAGTAAAAAAAACACCTGTGCCTCTGGTGACAGAAGTTTCCTCGACCTTACTAAATTGAGCTCTTGGTAACACCGCCTGACTCTTGGCAATGCGAGGCTATCTGGAAACATGATTCCTCCAGCAAAATTAATAGCAAAATTGGTCTACTTTGTCTGCATAATTGCTGTTGTGACACAGGCTGATGGTGCAGGTAATATTACTGTAGTCCTCAAATAGACTGAAGCTAAAAAAGGGTGTTATTATATGCAGCTGTGTTACAACAACAGCAATAACAACAACAACAACAAAATTACACTTCTAGAGCGCCTTTCACGTTGGGAGGATGCGTTAGTGTTATTGAGAGTGTATGTATAACTTTTTTAATTTGGGCATTTTTTTTTCTCTTCATTTAACCGTTGAAAGGCCAAGAGGTTATAGATTTAACTTCATCACACTGCGAATACCAAACCAGATCTGCATCAAGTCACCAAACTAATTGGACGAGCCTTTCAGTCACCTCCCCTCTCTTTCCACTTCGGCATCAAAGTTGTGATGGGTGCAGTACAAATCGCAAGTTGTTGTTGTTGCCTTTGGAACCAGCAGACATTTTAAAGAGCAACTTTGACTGCTCAACCCTTGTGAAAAAGTACCATGGTAATGGTGGTCCTACCATGGTACTACCACCATTACCATGGTACTTTTTTACAAGGGAATGTCAGGGGTTGAAAGTTTCATCTGGCTCGACGTGTACTCTATTTCCCTAGGGTTTTCAGAAGGAGCAGAAATGGGCGAGTTTCTCGGCAGATTGTCTTCTGGCCAAGTGTCCAGATGTTACGTATTCAGTCTTCAAAACGCACCAAACAGTTTAACGGCAAGAATCATAAAATGTGATTTAAGGATTACATAAAAAAAAAGGAAGTGCTTTGCCGATTTTCTTTTTTTTTCTCTCTCTTGCGCGCGTAGTCAAGTGACTTCAAGTTTAAAGGTCTTAACTCTGTCTGTGTGTGTGTGTGTGTGTGTGTGTGATTGTCCGTGTGTTTGTGTGTGCGTGCGTGTGTGTATGTGTGCAGAGGGAGATAGGATTTAACAGACTCCAAAAAAAATCTCAGGCTACTCAAAATAACCTGGTTTAGTTATTTTCCAAGCTCAGTATGCCAGAGGCTGTTTCTTCCTGACTGAATGTGCAGATCCTGCATGTGGCAAGACCCCAAGTCATTGCAACACCAATACTGAGGTTTCTGTGGTGCTATTGGTCAGTAGTTATACCAGGTGCTGTGGCTGAGGTTGCATGTGAGCAGAGTGAACAGCGAAGCATTGTGTGAGAGGACACGTTTGGAAATAAATTCCTTTCCCCTCCCGTCTCCCACCACTCTGACAATTTTGCTTTGCAGGCTTTAGTACATCCTGAGCCGCACAGAGAGAGAGAGAGAGAGACAAAGAGAGAGACACGCACGCACGCACACACACACATTGACATCTGAAGTCTTAGATGAAAAGTTAGCAGACAGGAAACCAAAGGGTGTCTGTCTGACTCTTTCTCGCTGTCTTTGCTAAGATGGATTCTGCTGTCATGCTATATTCTACAACAGAAAAAAATCAGTTAGTGGCTGAGAAAGACTGCCATTTCCGGCAAGGTTTGTGTTTTGCAAATGGTGGTGGGTGGGATGGGGGTGGGTGGGGTGGGTGGGGAGGAGAGGAGAGGAGAGGAAAGGAGAGCGGGCGAGGGTTTCTTTGGCTTTGCCCTTTGGTGACTGACCCATCCTATCATACGGTGCTGACTGACCACTGCCCTCGCTGCCTGGGGACATAAACAACAAAATGTACAGCGCCTTTCACGTCAGGAGGACGTTCCAAGGCGCTGGGCAGTCAATGTTTCAGACGCGAGCTGGGGTTGGGAACGGGGAGGGTGGAGGGAGAGAAGGGGATTTGGGGTGACCGATGGGACCATCGAAGGTGAGTATCAGGAGTAGACAAGGATGGGAGAATTTTAGTGTAACAGTCGGTTGTGGTAGCCAAAGTGCATCCTCCCAACATGACATGAAAGATGTTATATGAGTGCTATTTGGTGTTATTACCCCGTACTGAGGAGGTGAATGGGAATATATCAAATGCAGGGATTATTAATGTAGGAAAATAGGAACAGGAGTCGGCCATTCAGCCCCTCAAGCCGGATACGCCATTCTATGAGATCATGGCTGAACCACAAACTCAACTTCAATCAGCCATCTTTGTCCCATATCCATTGATACCCTTACCCAATAAAAATGATTGAGGCTCCTAGCGGACTCTGACACAAGCCGGTGCGTTTGCGGGAGGCTGGGTGCTCTCAATCTCACCAGCGGAGTGCAGGGTCAATTTGTTGATTCTTCCAAACACTGATTAGATATGGAATTTTATGGGACATAGCGCATATAGCGTATATGACTGCCAGGAAGGGAACCAGATGAACCTTAGTCTTTTTTCAATAAGCATTTCTGAGGTTCTTATGTTTCGTTCACAACCAATGGACGAGTGTTGCACAAGAGACAAATTCGTTAGTTAGCAACAAAAAAAGGCACCCACTCACACATTGTTCATGGAGGTTTGTCAAGGAGAAATCATTAAAACATTTATAAGCAGAATTAAAAGCTGTCATTTTTACATAGAACCCCACACCAGACCACTCTAACTAGTAACGGCACAGTCTCCACGTTCAAAAATAAAAGATGTGACTGTCTATTGGTGTCTAGGTATCTGGGAACCAGTTGATCTATTCTTGACAGATAAGTGAAGCAATCCCATTTTTACAGTAAGCCCTCACTCATCTCTTCCTCTTATTAAGATTGTACAAGAATGGCCGGAGCTCACATGCGCTCCGCATGCTGATCTCGCGGTTATATGGACCACTAGAGTCGATTTCAAGGAAACAATACTGCAATAATGCGCTGCCTGAACGCGTGCTGGAAGGAGATTCAATAATAACTTTCTAAAGAGAATTGGATATATACTTGAAAAGAAAAAAATCGCAAGGCCATGTGGAAAGAGTGGGGAAGTGGGACTAATTGGATAGGCGTTTCAAAGAGCAGGCACAGGCACAATAGGCCTAATGGACTTCTTCTGTATGGGATGCTATGGTTCTATGATAACAAACAATAATTGTTGCATTTAATACGGTGCCAACAATGACTCAAAGAAGTTCACAAGTTATTTTGGCGGGGATGGTATTTGTAAATGAACGTGATAATCTGTTTGTCTCACAGTAAAGTCCCCAAGTCGACACTGGCACGAACGTCTGAGTTATCTCTCTGAAGGAAAGAGAGAGAGAGAGGGGGAAGAGATTGCAAGATAAAAAAACAATTAAAAATCATTACTGACACACCTTACATATTGGAAAATCAACCATCCATTGAAACCAGCTGTGCCAAGTGATCCACACCCATCACGGTTTGGAATTACACAATAAGGTAATACGCACTGTAGCTCTTTTGGAAAAACTGCATAGAAACTGGTCATTTAATGTACTTCGCACTTGCCAAGTAATTTAGAGGCTTCTTCTTCTTTACCCTGAGGTTAATTAACAACTGGAATAAAATTACTGGGAAAGGGGTGAGGTGGGTGTTGAGGTCAGGATGCTGGGACTTATCTAAAAAACAAATCAGTGCTGCACTGGTATGATGGTACTGTGGAAGGATGTGATCGAATAGGCTGATGGGTATTTTTAATAATACTGATAAAGTATTGGTGAACCCATAGCTACCATACAATTATTATCAAGAGAAGTAGCCCACAGTGCTGTCAGGAAATGCTCCCAACCCCTCCTCGCCGCCCCCTCCCTCCCACCCTCCACTCCCCCTCCCTCACCCTCCACCCATCCCCCCACTGAACATTCGCACAAGTCTGTTTTGAATCAGTGTTTTGTTTCCAGTTGTTTTTTTGCCTTGATTGAATATTTCTTGATTTATGGCACGAATCAAAAGAGTTTCAATCAAGAAAATTCATCCTGTTGGCCGACCGGCAGACTAACAGGTTGGACACAATTGTAATATTCCTTGCCTTTGGTATCGAACCCTATCATTTAGTTGAGTCTCCTCACTGCGCTTTGCTTCGCAGGATTTTACTGCCAAGTGCAGTGACTTTATCTGCAGTCGGTTTTGCGAACGGCGACATGTCCTGCAGACAGCCGTAAAGTGAATGACCAGTTTTATCCGGGGCGACTGTTGGCCAAGAACCAGCCGAATGATTTGAACCTCATTTTGACCTCTTTGCTGATGGTTTTATTTTTTTTCTCTCTCTCTGCTCCTTGGCAGACGAACTGACATAGACTGAAATGCGCTGTGTTTGCTGAATTTGGCAGCTTGAGTAATGCTGAACAAAATCAGCCGACTGGGACACTTTTTTCTCTCTCTCTCTCTCTGGACGATTTGATGAACACACAAAGAAGCCTCTCATGTGCCATTGCTCCTAAGTATAAAATGCTGACTGACACCGTTCTTGTGTTAGTATTGCGTTGGTCATATCACTTCTTCTCATTGAGGTCTGCGTTACCCCCCCAACAGAGAATGTTTCATAAGTAATGCATTTTTAAAGGAGAAGTGGTAGCAGAATTTATTTCTATGTTTTTTTCCCCATTGTTTTCCTACGAACAGGTTCAGTGTTCCTATAACACGGGTGCCAAACTATTTATTTTTGGTCAGCCAAACTGGACTGAGAATTCCAAGACATCCTGCCTATACCAATCTCTACTACAATGTCTGCATTCCCAGTGAAGGGTGGTGGTGGGGGTGTTGGGGGGTTTTGGGGGGCCAGCGTAGAGGGGGATATAAAGAGGAGGAGGTGAAAGTGGATGTGGTGTGAAAGAAAGAGGAAGGGTAGTGTGGCCCCATATGCCTTGATACCCTGGACTAACAAAATTCTATTGACCTTAGTCTTGAAAATTTCAATTGATTTCATTTCATTGCTAGTACAGTTCAAATGCACGCCTTGGGATGTCCTCCCAACGTGAAAGGCACTCTAAAAATATAATTTTGCTATTTTGTTGTTGTAGGAGGAGGACCATTAGGGCTTTCGCTTGCAGGGTGAGCAGGAGTTGAGTGGGCAGAGCCACTGCTCCCAGTTCTCTGTCCCAATCCCTTAGCGATGAAGACTTATTTTGAAGCATCTCTGCCGTTCACTCTCACTCGCCCTGTTCAAAAGCGTTTGGCCAGCAACTCGGTTGGGAACGAAAGGCATGGCCTTCATAAAATGGTGGCCATCGCCTTCCAGGGTGGGAATGTCTCTCGTTGTCACTGAGACGCAAACGCTGCACTAGTCACACGCTCAATGCCAACACTCGGCGTTGTGTTGCTGGCAAAGCCGCACGATTACCTTCTACAATGGCTGGCCTGCACAGGCAATAGCCAGCATGATTACAGAACAAAACGACAAAGGGATCAAAGCTGCCCGCGGTGACAAGCGACATAAGGGATTGAATAAAGAAAAGGAGGGAAGAGAACGGAGCAGTGGGTGTATTGTACAGAGGTACAATGGCCAGCAGAGGATCGTGACTTATTGCAGAGGTGATCCTGACCTGGTGAGGACAGGTTGCTTGCCACGCAGTGTATTGTATCTTTAACACACTACATGACGTCCTGTAAGCGGACCGTTTTATGTGATCCGCCAATTAACTAACAACCGGGTTCCTACTTACTGTTGGGTAAGCAGTGGAGTGTGGAGTAAGGAAACCCATCTAAAGAATATAAGAACATAAGAATTAGGAGCAGGACTAGGCCATTCGGCCCCTCGAGCCTGCCCTGCCATTCGATAAGATCATGGCTGATCTTCTGACCTAACTCTAATTACCTGCCCTATCCCCATATCCCTCTATTTAATTTTTTTTATTAGTCTCAGCATTAAATATGTTCAAGGACTGAGTATTTAGAGCCTTCTGGGGGAGTGAATTCCATAAATTCATTACTCCCTGAGTGAAGAAATGTTTCCTCAACTCTGTTCTAAAAGGCTGACCCTTAATTTTAAGACTGTGACCATGGTTATAGATTCTCCTACAAGGGGAAACAATCCCTCCTTGTCTACTTTATCCAGCCCTTTAAGAATCTTATATGTTTCAATAAGATCTCCCATAATTCTTCTGTACTCTAGAGAATACAGCCCTAGTTTATTCAACCTATCCTCATAGGTTAGTCCCCTCATCCCAGGAACTGACCTAGTGAATCTATGTTTTACCCCTGCCTGAGAATCGAATCCGGGTCCACCGGCTTGCGAGACAAGTGCTCTAACGATTACATGACAGAACTCCTAAATTGCGGGGTTGATGATGTGAGAATGTGTTATCTCCTCTCAGCACCTGTGCCATGTGTCTGTCCTGTGTCCATTCTTCAACCGACAACCAGCCTGCAAATCACCGCAAAATTTACATTGGTTCGAGGGTTGTAGCCAAAGTCCCCTCAATATCAAACCCAAATCCCAGAGGGAATTCACATTCTCTTTTTAGATGTAATTATTCAATGCCTTTACTTAAAAAAGTTTTTTTTTGCATTTAAAAATAATGTTCAGCTATGCTGTTTATATACTTGCAACTGTCTTTCTGCCTATTCATCTCTTGACTCGCACATTCATCTCTCTCTACCTGCGGCCAAATATGGAAGCCAAAATGTGCCATTTCACCAACAATTGTACATCAAGCCTCGCATTTGATATAGCGCCTCATTACGTCACCAAAACATCTCAAAGCAGATGCACCTGACTGTTACTGTGAAGTGTGGTGACTGTGTAGTTTGCAAGTGAACATGTAAAACATCTAAAGTGCACGAATCGACATCTTGCAATGAGCCGTGACCGTTTTTTTTTATCTGGGGGAAATTGTTGGCCAGCGAGAGAGAATCTCCCTTCTCTTTTCAGACATTGTAAGTGATACAACTAATCCTTGCATTTACATTTTGATACATGTATAGTGTTAGCGTAACAATGCAGCTCTTGTGAAAGCATCATGTTTTTCTCTACTTACGTCATTTTATCTCTCATCGAATATTTTAGCCGACGTCCCCTCTCGCTCCACTAACGGTGTTGACTCTTCCCTGGGTCACTTTCTGAGTAACACAACAACAACAAAAACTACAACTAAAAAATTATATTTATAGAGCGTCTTTCACGTCGGGAGGATGTCCCAAGGCGCTGAACAGTCAGGTCGATACCCGAGCAACGGAGACAAGCAGGGTAGGGGGGACTGGTGGGAGAGAGTTAGGAGAGGAGGGAGAGAGTTTGGAGGGCACTAAAAGGCACGATTGAAGAGGAGCGTCTTGAGACTGGTGTTGAAGGAGGCAAAGGGAGGAAGTGAGGCGAAGGGACTGTGTGATGGATTTCCAGAGTGTGGGGGCAGTGAGGCGGAAAGCCGATGGTAGGGCAGGTTGGGTGTGGGACACGGAGCAGACTAGAACCTGCTGAACGGAGGAGGTGGACAGATTCATAGGGGGGACAGCAGGTCAGAGAGATAGGAGGGGGCAAGGCCGTGAATGGTCTTGAAAGAGAGGACCAGGATCTCGAATTCGATCCTCTGGTGGACGGAGAGCCATGGGAGTCAGGCAAGAGTGGGAGTAATATAGTCGTGGAGCTTAGTTTGGGAGCGGACACGAGCTGTAGAGTTCTGGATGATCTGCAGCTTGTGAAGGGAAGAGCCAGGAAGGCCAACGAGGAGGGAGTTTCCATAGTCGAACCTTTATCTGATGAATGAGTGACTTTGGTATCCTCCACGACAGTATATAATAATTATATAATAATGACAATAATAGTCCTTGCATTTAATATAGTACCTCAACACGTCTTTGATTTGCCTGAAAACGCTTCACAGAATATACTGCAAAGCGCAGTGACTGCGTATTTTGCGGGCGGATCGCTCAAAATATACATTTCTGCTGAGAAAGGGAAGTGAGGGGGAATAAAGACAGGAAGATAGCCTTCAATATTCAACACAGATAATGCACTGCACAGCATGGTGAGCAAAATTGCATTGAAGCTCAAATGATCTGCGATAGGAGCCAAGAGGGTTTTGCAGAGATTCTATACTATTGTTTGCTCCATACGCAGAATTGTCAACTGTATCACACCAGACTCTTCGAAGTTTGCTTTCGCTTGCTGTATGACTCAGATTTCTGTGGCATTTAATTTAGACAAACTTCATCAACTTTTAGATCTTGCAGACGTACCGTAGAGATATGAAATCTTGGCGGTCTGGGGAAGTGGGGGAGCTTTCAATTGAAGTTCAGGATAGGGTCCATCGGGCCAGAGGGAGAGGGAAAAAAGTTTGCGGGCGAGGGAGGTGAAATTGACGGGGTTTTGTAGTAAGGAACAAGCTATGAAATGCCTGCAATCTTCATCCCTTTGTGTGTGTGTGTGTGTGTGTGTGTGTGCGCGCGCGCATGTGTGTGTGAGGGGGGGGTTGGGGGGGCGAGAGAGGGTGTCCACAATTGTTCATCTGCATTGCTCTGATATCTAACAAAGTTCCTCAAACACATGCACACCGCGACACCTGCAACCCAGTTATAAAAGTTGGTGCTTCAGCAACAATTCACTGCATTACCCATTTCCGCTTCATTTCTATGGTTCTACGGTTGAAGGGGTCGTGTGTGACTGCGAGTGCTGGTGTGAATACGCGTATAGACCTCGATGGCTAATTTGATGACATTCACCAAATTCAGTCAAGGAAATGGTCAAAAGAAGATCCTGTGCATAGAATTCTCTGTGCCTCAGGTCAGGGAAGACTGCTTCATCTTCTGCCAGTTGTGGCATTGGAACAAAGGTGTCTTGGCCTTCAGTGTACAGTCACACTTCTGACCAAAAGACACAGATCTCGGCTTTGTGGCACATTCCCCCAGCATGAACAGACCAATGAGGCACCAAAAAAGTAATAAATACTAATCACTGCGTGGCACGTTTTAAAAAGAGGAGAACTTCTCAAAGTGCTCCACGGGATACACTTTAAAGTGTGGTGACTGTGTATTTCTATAAATGAGCGAGGATTGTGGCCCGCTGTCGTCACACCATAAACATCTCTATTTCAAAATCAAGGAGCAATCGTGTGATGGCTATCAAGGTAAGAGGAATCCAATATTTATATGAGAATCTTCATGTACCAATCTGTCTTGCTGCACCCATTGAAAATAACGCAAGCTCAGGGTAAAAAATACATCCTTATCAGTTCTGACGAAGACCCGAAATGTTGACTCATTTTCCTTTCTCCATAGATGCTGCCTGACCTGCTGAGTTTCCCCAGCAACTTCTGTTTTTGTTTTAGATTCCCAGCATCTGTAGTATTTTGTGTTTTGTTTTCCTTTTCATAGGTCAGGTTAACTTTAAATGAACGGCATTTTGTTTTCTTGATCTAGCTAACAAGCCGGGTGGTGCAAATTCACACGAAGCTATGAGAGAGAACACACCTAGTCTTTGATCTGGCCAAAAAAAACATTGTAGCGTTAAGAAAAAGACTGATAGTTTTTTTTAAAAAAGAAATATGATTTGTGGTCAGAAAGAGGGAAAAGGAATTCAACCTCAACTCCTCCAAAACGACTTTGCCCAGGAAACAACTTTGTAAATAAAATAAATTATTTACCTTTCGCACCCCTTCAACAACAGCCAACATGAGCGACAAAGTAAAAGCAAGAATAAGCAGAAGTATTGCACAAACTCAATTCCTCTAATATTAAAGCGGATCCAAATTGTGAGCCTTCCCGAATGTCTTCACGATTCTGCTCAGTTTGCGATCTTCAAATTGAAACCACCACAAAACACCAGGAACTCAGTGGACAGTGGAAGCAGTTGAACTTGCAATAATAATTTTTAAAAATTGACATTTATATAGCACCTTTCACATCTTGTGTCTTTCTGCACGCAAGTTTTGCAGAATACTCATTGGAACATGTTCTCGATGAATGAATGTTGGGACTCATCCAATTCTTCTTATTTATCAAGTTATTTATCAAAGATGGTCACATTTAGCATAAAGGTCTTCTTCCATCAAGAAAACCTGTTGAGATTGGACTTGTTAATTGGTTTTATGACAAACTAAAACATCTAATCTAATCTGGCTGTCTGGCTACACAAATACAGAGACTACATCACAGGCAATCCTATAAAGTGCTTTGAGATGACCAACAGAAAGGTGTTTGATTACATAAAAGGATTCTTGTATTGTTAAAAGCAGGATTTTGCTGAAACTTCTCAAACTCAAGTTTCACCCCAATAGTTGGAAATCAATTCCATTCCTCCCAAAGTCTTTGGAAACCTATCCCTGGCGTATCCCATCCGCTAACCAAGAATGCATAAATCAACCAACGTTGATCTGAAATTGAAGCCATGAGGTTAATACATTGTTAAAATACATTGCATTGGACTAATTTTTCCCACCGTTGATGCTTCAGGGAAAGTTTTTATCTCGGACCAAGACCTTGTTTACCATGTGAACTGCTTTATATTTTCTTTCAGAGCCCAATGGATCCAGGGTATTGAAGGCAGTACAGAACCTGACTGTTTTCCATTTGTTGTGGATTGTTCATAGAAAGAACAATGTTTTCTTCTGCTATTGAACACAATCTGTCACACTGGGTCTTGTTGCACAATCTAACTTCAGCTTTTAGCTGTGGCACATAACACTATGAATCTGGAAGAACTTATTGTGAAATGCACGCCAAAGTCTAATTTCATACTTTTAATAAAAAAGTTATATATAGCAGTGAAGCCTTTTGAGTTCCCAAAGTATTTCACAATCGAGCACCTGCACCTTTCAGTGTCAATTAAAGAAAAAGGGACTTTTAGAGGTTTAGAACTACGTTAGATGCGAATAATCCTAAGGCTCACATTTGAGGTCTTAAACCACAAGTGCAATGCTCACCACTCAATGCGGATTCTACTAATGGGAACTGTCATTTGAAGAAACAATTAGCTCAGATGTGGGGCAATGTACATTGCCCCACATCTGAGTACAGATGCCTCTTGTACATTCAAACAGAAAATAATTTATAGTTTACTGAACAGTGTCAATCCCCGTAACTAAAGTGCATAGAGATGTTTACCCTATATAAAAGATACTTTCTGAATGCAAGTTGTTGTGTTTGGAGGCAGATTATTTTGTAAAATGAACAGCTTTATCGCACTATAAGAGTTTTAAATCTGACCCGGATTGGGGTCGGCATTCTATGCCTGCATGGACATCTTGACACTAAGGCATGAATATTGCAATGCCACAGGTTTGGAAACTGCAGAGCGCAAGGGATATGATGGAGAGAAGGGAGCATGGAATAACACAATCAGAAGGGCAGAGGGTGCAGGTTTGAAATCAGATGTCACTGATGCGCAAGATACCCTTCACAAACAGCAATAGATTGGATTAATAATAATAATCCTTGAATTTGATACAGTGCCTTATCGCTTCATTGAGACATCTCAAGGCACATCACAGTTTCCTGGAAAGTGGAGTGACTGTATATTTTGCGGGCGAAACTGTCCCACAACAGCTACGGATTGTTTCTTTTTAAGGAATTATTACTCCCAGAAAGTGATCCACCAATCGACTAACAATCGGGTTCCTGCTAACTGCTAGATGAACATAGGTATGTAGAAACTTAGGTGGGAAAAAGATGAGACGAGGAAACGGTGTAAGCTGTTGTCTTGCCCGGGAATCAAACCTGGATCCTCTCACTTGCTAGGCGAGCATGGTAACCACTATAGAACTACAGAACTATAACAAGATTAAAGCGTAACAAAGCATTCCAGGTACCGCCCTTTCCTTATCTTGTCAGGCAGTGCCATGTACCAAATCTCAGTCATCTATCCGTTCCTTTTCAATGAACCGAAGGCACGCCACATTCCTTGATCCTTTTGTAATAATAATCCCTTTGTAACCAGGTAAAAAAAACAAGACGGGCAAGGTACTGCCTTTCCCCCAACAGTGGGAAGTGTGTAAAAACCCAACGCTTTGGGAATAAAATGTCTAATATATAATAATAATCCTTATATTTAATATAATGTCTCCAAGCGCTTCACAGAATATACGTGGTCAAAAAGGAAAGCTTTCAGGCAGGACGTGAAAAAAGGGGAGAGAGGAGATAAGGCAGAGGGTGTGCCAGAGTTTCAGGGAGTAGTGGATGAAAGTGCAGTCTCCAATGGCGGGCGGGCGAAGAGTGCGAGGGACAAGCGAGGCCGGGGCCAGGGTGATAGATTGGGGAGTGAGGAGGTCAGAGAGGTAGGGAGGTGCCAGAGAGTGAAGGGATTTGAGCACAAGTGTGAGGATCTTGAAGTCGATCCGTTCGGTGATGGGGAACCAGTGGATCCTGGCCAGAACTCGTGAGATGTGGGTATGGAGTTTGGAGCTGGGGAGACTGGCGTGAAGTGTGTTTGAGTACTCGTCAAAAGAAAGTCTACCTCCCACTTTCCCACCACCTTCCCCACCCTCCCCCCCCCACCCCAGCTCCCCTACCATTCACCAACACAGAATTAAGCTCCTCCACTGGTAAGTGCAGGTTGTTGAGAGTAGAAATGATGGTATTTTAGTTAGCAAACCACTTCCTCAAAATGATATTGCTCTATCACAGTTGGAGTGCTGTAAGAAATAATAATAGTTACAAACGACTTTGTTACTGGGGAAAAAAAACAATCTGCGAGTAACCAGTGTTATTCTCCCCCCATTTACCCCAGTCCTCGCCAGACTTCACCGGCTCCCTGTCTTGGAGCAGATCGATTTCAAGATCCTCACTCTTGTTTTCAAATCCCTCCACTACTCTGCACTCCCCTACCTCTCTGACCTCCTCTCTCCTCATAGAAGTACCAGCTGCCATCGCTCTACTGCGTCCGGCCTCCTCCTTTTCCCCCTCTGAATCCTCCGGTCCACCATCGTTGGCTGTGCTTTCAGCCACTGTACCTCAAAACTTTGGAACTCCCTCCCTCAACCCCGTCGCCTCACCTCCCCCGTTCCTATCTTCAGGTCATGTCCGAAGACCTTACACTTTGCCCGTGCTGACAGTCACCTCCCCCCTCCCCCTTCCCCTCCCCCCTCCCCCTTCCCCTCCCCCTGGCTCGGCTCAAGCACCACCATTGTTAAGCGCTCTGAGACGCCATGAATCAGTCTCTCCGTTTGGGGGAGGGCTGGATGGGTGTGTGAGTGGGTGGTGGAGGGCAGTGTGAAGGGGTCAGCAGATTTCCGGGCAGGTGCGATCAATCTAACCTTTCAGAACAAAAGTCCAAACTAAAGCTTTAAAAACGGGTGAACTTCCAGGTGATCGGATCACTGCTGACATCACTTCCTGCTCCTGGCAAAGTGATGGTAACTTGACCTGATAACCCAGAAGTCAGCCATTTTAGCTCCCCACTTATGGAAAGATAAGTGTTGGCTAGCAGTGGTGTCCATACTAATGCTGGTTGCGATTTTATGGCTTCCTTATACACAAGGCTCTTTACTCTACCAAGTCCTTCCATCATTGATAGAATTCACAAAACCTTGGCCAACCTTGGAGTTGGAGCGAGAGGTGTGAAGTAATGCAGTAGTTTCAAGGTGTGAGATGATTCATTGCTCATTGCCACGTGAATTCTTACCCTCGTTGTTTGTGTGTTACTTACTACTGTTTGACTGTTTGCACGATTGCAGTGGATGCCATATACCGTACATGCAGACACATTCATTCCCTCCCCAGCGCGTGTCTGTGTTGTGGTATGTGCCTACTGCCCCACTCAATGCTGTGAAGCCATAGATTTTGCAGCTCCTATAGCTCAGTGGTTAGAGCACTCGCCTTGAAAGCGTGAGACCTGTGTTCAAATCCAAGCAAAACAGGGCGAAAACTTGGGCACAGTTTACTTACTCCACATGCCTGATAATAATCCTTCCAAAAAAAAGCCACAATAATAAAAATGGGTCATTTCAATCCACGACTGTTTGTGGGGACACTGCTGTGCACAATTGGCTGCCGCGTTTCACCCACAACTATACAGTCAATTCACTTTACAGTGTATTCTGTGAAGCGGTTTGAGACGTCGATAAGATGTAAAAAGCTCTAAATCAAATGCAAGGATTATTATTATTACTATATTATTGTTATTTTCCTGTGTTAAACAATGCTAGATTCTGTCTCTACAACTTTGTAGAGCTAAGAGCTGATTTTAGTATTGTCTTGGTTCTGATTTTAAACTTCTTCACCTTTCTACTGTAATAATAATTATAATAATTCATCTGCAACGAAAAAATGCATAGTCCCTCCACCGTACAGAGAATTCTGTCAAATGTTTTGAGATGTCCTCTTGATGCGAACGGCTCGGTATCAATCGTGAGGATTAGTAAAATGATGTTACTAAAGAAAAGCCAGGGTTAAGTACATTCAGCATTGGAAGTACAAAGGGTTAATATAGTTCAAACTGATAAAGGAATAAAAGTTAAACAAGCGCATTACTGTTTTTTAAAAAAAATCAGTGAGTCTGTTGACAAAATAAGTTTGCTACATGTCACAGAAAGCCACAAGAAAACCCAGTTCCATTGGCAAAGAAATGAATTGAAAAAAAAAGGAGCAAATATAATGGACTTGGCAGTTTTAAAAGGAAATAAAAAATTGCATAACATGGTAAAAATCTGTTGGGTTTACAAACCAAACTTTATTTTGCGGAGGTCATGGGCTGGTCACATGATAAACACTCCGACCCATCAGGAAAATACTGTGGGAAGCGGGAGATTTCCAGTGTGCACACCACTTCCCCAAACTTAAAAAGATCAACAGCTGCTGCCTCTCTTAGCCGCATAACCAGATAAAACACCGTGCATCCTCTCTCAATTGTGACAGGGAATCAGGTTATCGTCCTGAGACTCTGTTCTCTTCAGAAGCAACTCAGAGAACTTTCTCCCCTACCCGTGAATTGCTTTATATTTGTAGACTCGTTTTGGTAGCCGACACTTTTTAAACACGCTTTTAAAAAAAATTCTTAAATGCTCCTTATTTATCTTTCTGCAAAACGCACACTTTACTGCATCGCAAGTGACAGTAGTTTCTTCCGAAGCATTTTGAGGTGTCCTACTGACATGAAAGGTATTCCATCAAATGCAAGGATCATTATCATTATGATGGTTATTATTTGGTCTGTAACACATGACAGGTGTATAGCTTGTGACCTTAATTAAGATGGAAGAAACAGGTTTTAAAACAACCAACTTATTCTTGCATTCAAATAATAATTTTTGCATTTGATGCAGCACTTTTCACGTCTTCTTGACGTCTCAAAGCACTTCACAGAATATTCTGCAAAGTGAATTGACTGTATATTTGTGGGCGAAATAGAGCAGCCAATTGCGCACAGCAGCGTTCCACAAACAGGCGTGGATTGAAGTGACCAATTTTTTTTTTTAAGGGATTATTATCAGACGTGTGGAGTAAGGAAACTTGCCCAAGGTTTTGCCCTGACCAGGAATCAAACCCAAGTCTCTCGCTTGTAAGGTGAGTGCTTTAACCACTGAGCTACAGGACTTACTGTAAACAGGTAAACAGAGGTGGAGTAAAGAAACTTGCCCAGGAATCGAACCCGGGTCTTCTGGCTTCTAACCACTGAGCTACAGGGATTCCACGCTTACTGTAAATGAAATCACAAAAAGTTGAATTTCAGCAAAAAACTTGCAGTTAAATACTAGCAAGACTGGATATTCCTTAAATTTAGCTCTCAAGATTATTTATTTAAAGAGATCTATCGAGAATGAAAAATTAAGCATTTCAATCTTTCAACTACAAAATAGCTGAAATTAAAATAATTAGTTCAGCTAACAATTAAGAATTTCAACCATAAAGCTCCCTTTGTACCATTGCACATTCATATTTTGGGAGATCAGAAATAGTCAACAATGACACTAAATCCTGCCTGTGTGTCCTGTGACCTTTCAGAATTTGGGGCAGGAACTTTTGACAGAATAGAAATGATCAGTTCTCATTTTCAACAGTAATAATAATCCTTGCATCTGATACAGCGTCTGTCACATCGGGAAAGACTTCTGAAAGAGGATTTACTGTGAAGTCCAGTGATATGATGTGTGTGTTTTATATGCAAATCGTATCACACAAAATGGTTACGTTTTAAATTTCAAGCGCACCTTTCTACTAGTGAAGGAGGCTTGCACCTCAACAACAACAACAAAATTGCATTTGTATAGTGTCTTTCATGTTGGGAGGACGTCTCAAGGCATTGGACAGTCAGTGTTTCAGACCCGAGCTGGGGTCGAGATTGGGGAGGGTAACGGAGGAAACGGAGGGAAAGTGGGGGGAAGACCGATCAAAGAGGACTAAACGTTTGAATTTTCAGCGCACAGTATGGTAAAATGAATTAAAACTTGACGAAATTAATGTAAAAGTAAGCAAGCTAAAAGTGAGCATCATGTTTGCCTTTGAATCTCACCTGCCCGTCTATAAACACTCGCATATCTTTATTATATTCAGTGAAGCTGCCTTCCATTGGCAAACAATATTTTGACCTTTCAGATAGAGCAGATGTCATTGCGCTTTGCTTTAAGTCACAGGAAATCCCCTTTACAACCGTATATGGAAAGAAAATGGCATTACTATAAAGACGATTACATATTAAGAGAAACACAGTCAAATCCTGATTGGTTTCAGTCGGTGAGAAAAATAAAATAAATTACGAGACGGACATCTATTTAAATCATAATATGTGTCTTCCCGATAGGCTGCCTCTGAATAAATCTTCTATTAACACCACCAAAGATTTATTTTTAAGCAGCTTGAATCATGGTTATTTCATTCAAATTGTAAGCCTGAAGCAATTAGAGCAATTATAAGTTTATACTTCAAACAGAGTGAGAATATTTCTCTTCACCACAGTTTGTTTAATAATAATCCTTGCATTTGATATAGCGCTTTTGACATCTTATCGACATCTCAAAGTGGCTTCACAGAATATACTGTAAAGTGAATAGATTGTACATTTGTGGGTGAAATGCGGCAGCTAATTATGCACAGCTGTGTCCCACTAACAGTCATGGATTGAAATTACTAATTTTATTATTTTAGTTTGGGCAAACTATGAGCCCCCTCAAAGTCCAAAGATGGGATTTGAACCCACAAATCCGTCTGTCTCAGAGACGAGAGTGGGACCAACTGAGCCAGGCTGATGCCTAAAGTTACAGTATGTAAGGAAAACTTTTTGCACTGAAAATCAGCTTTTTGAGTTAATAATAATAATCCTTGCATGTGATATAGCACTTTTCACGTCTTCTAGATGCCTTAAAGCACTTCACAGAATATACTGTAAAGTTAATTAATTGTATATTTGTGGGCAGCCAATTTCGTGCAGCAGTGTCCCATAAACAATCATGGAGTGAGTGGCCAAATTGTTATTGGGGTTTTTTGAGGGATTATTATTAGGTGTGTGGAATAAGTAAATTTGCCCAAAGTTTCGTCGTGCCTGAACCCAGGTCTCTCACTTGCAAGGCGAGTATACGAATCACTGAGCTACAGGATTCCAGGGTTGAACCTATGTCTTGCACAGTTGCTGCTGGATAAATTGAACTTTTTCGTCCAGGAGAAAATCCGCCAGTGACTTGTTCGCCCTTTCAAGTCCTGCCGATGAGGAGGATGAGGAGGATGAGGTTGACCCAGTAAATAGCTCTCTCGCTTTCGCATCTGAAAATTGCGAGTTCAAGATACATTGCCAGGCACATCACCTTGGAGCCAGTTCAGCTCCAATGAGACTGCATTCTCCCCGATCCTCGGAGGATAGTTGAATACTTAATGCTTCAGGCTCGACAAAGTCGAAAATAAACTTGACAAGTAAGAGCCTGATTAAGCCCTAATAATAATCCGTTCAAAAAAAACACCTATAATAAATTGGTCATTTTCAATCCAAGACTGTTTGTGGGGTCACTGCCCTCTGCGTTTCGCCCACAAATATACAGTCAATTCACTTTACAGTAAATTCTGTGAAGCGCTTTGAGATGTCTATAAGATGTGAAAAGCGCTATATAAAATGCAAGGATTATTATTATTATTACGTGAAGCGAAAACCTATTGCATAATGAACCTGGGAGGCATTGACTCAACTCGTTTTTAACAAGTGGACCATTCTCAGTGCTTATTGTGGTGCTGACAGAATTGCGTTGAAGGTTTTCTATAACTCTGCCACTTTACTGGTAGTGGTGGCAACTATTGTGAAGAGCTATTGTGATTTTATTTCTGTGTTTTTCACAGGCTATTGGCAGAGTGTCAACTTGACCCAGTAATTAGCACTCTCGCTTTCGCATCTGAAAGTTGTGAGTTCAAGACCCACATCAGAAATTTATGCCCTGTAGCTCTGTGGTTAGAGCATCCGCCTTACAAGAGTGAGACCTGTATTCGAATCCAGATAGGTCACGGCGAAACCTTGGTCAAGTCTCTTTACTCCATAGACACACCTAATAATAATCCATCCAAAAAAAACACAGTAATAAAATTAGTCATTTCAATCCACGACTGTTTGTGGGGACACTGCTGTGCGCAATTGGCTGCCGCGTTCCGCCCACAAATATACAGTGAATTCACTTTACAGTACATTCTGTGAAGCGCTTTGAGCCGTCTAGAAGACGTGAAAAGCGCTATGTTAATTGCAAGGATTATTATTATTATCAGGAATTTGAGCTCATAGCTTTGGAGGTGCAGGACTTTGGGTATTGGGTGGGTGTGGAAGGGCTCTATGGGAATGAACGCCTACATCACCCAAAGTGCCAACCTTCTGGTGAGACATTAAATCTGTTTGTCTGGCCCTGCGGGTGAATGCAAACCAACTGAAACGTTGTTTGAAAAGAGGAGAGAAGTTTCCCCTGGTTTCTTGGCCAACAATCTTTCTGCATTGAAACCGACCTTTGCCTGCATGCCAGGTTTACCCACATAAACAGTCACTACACCCTACAATAATAATAATTAAATGTAAGGTACTTTCAGATATTTTGCCTTGGTGAGTTCCACAACTGAACGCATGTTTATTTTTACTACAGTTATTTGCTTTGAATGACACTTGAATGCGATATCAAGATGAACAGGTTATGGAGCAATACCCACAAGGTGGAGTACAAAGGCAACAGAGGTTTACAAAACCGGTCTAAATTTATCCACCAAAGAGACATCAATACTTTCTTGTAAACAGCATCTTTTTCTGAGAAAATGCAAGTCTCAACAATGTGTAAAATCACACCCACAAGATCACAACTTTATTTGTCCAATAGTTTCACAGGAGTTGGAAGAAATTGCAGTAATTTTGCGGATTCACTTTGACCAGTTTCACATTCGACATAAGGCCCAACCATTCAGACACGCGAAAGGCTTTAGTTTTACTTTTAAATGAACGTTTAAAATTTTTGCTGTTTTACAACAAATGCCAAAAAAAAATCAAGTATGTTTCTGCATCAGATATGTTTAGAGAGGGAAATACATCCCAAACAAATTAACCATGCATTGTGAATGACAGCATAAAAACATAGAGATCTACAGCGCAGAAAGAAGCCATTTGGTCCATTGAATCCACACTGACTCACAGAGCAAGGATCCCACTGCCCACCTTTTTTTACATATCCCTTCAAGCATGTCTCTCTTTCATAAGTCTGTCTACTTCCCTCTTCATAGCTACAATGGACCTGCTTGCACTTTGCTGCTCTGTAAGGTGCTCTTTGAGACGTCTAGAAGACGTGGAAAGCGCTACATCAAATGCAAGGATTATTATATTATTACAGTAAAAGCCCGTTTATCTGGCACCCTTGGGACCTGGCCAATGCCGGTTATAGCGCGTGCTGGATATTCGGTTGAAAATACATTTTTTTTTAAATGCATTTTTCCAGATAAATTCCGGTTAATCGAATGTGGAACTTTTTTGAGGTGCCGGTTATATGGACGTTATGGTTGATCGGGTCACGGATAAATGGGCTTTTACTGTGCTACATCCCAGGTGTCGAAAGGGCAATTTTTTTGGGTTAGTTGGGGAGAGGAAGAGAGATCGAAGTACCTGAATTAAGGTTTCAAAAATACCCCGCTTGTCTTAACTTGCCTACGAAGGCCCAGCTACTGGGTAGCTTAATGAGACATGCCACCTAACCAGTGTGTCTGGTTTCACTTTAATTTCACCAACGTGGTCTTGTTATCAATAGGAAGCACTTTATCTAAATCTTAGCAATCTGACCCAATAGGGAGAATGCATTTCTCCCCTCACCTTCCACAACACGAGCACGTGTTAGCAGCTAAATAAGCATTTCCTAATTTTAACACAAGCAATCAATTTATTATCCCACATTAAATCAGATGATTGTAAGTCAAGGTCTATGTATAATCTAAAGGGGGTTTCACTGCTGGGGGTAAAGTGGGGGTGGGTGGGGGATTTCCAGAGAATAAATGTCTCACTCTGTATTAATTAGTGACTTTGGGCAGTCTTAAAACAATCTTAATGAGACGGAATTCAAATCAGTACAATACATTGTGAGGAAAAATGGAGTGTAATGATGTAATAATTGTCACCACTTTAATACCACTAACAATGTGGCTTTTCAAGCATTTGGGGGCATTGCCCTGAGCTGAACCGTGTGTTTTGGAAAGTTTTAGGAATTATGGAATGTTGAGACATCCTCATGTATCTTTACTTAGAGGCATTTGTCCTATACTTACATATTAATATATTCACCACAAAAAAATAGTCAATTCACTTTACAGTATATTCTGTGAAGCGCTTTGAGACGTTGATAACATGTGAAAAGCACTGTATCAAATGCAAGAATTATTACATTTATTACTATATAAAATGTCTGACAAATCATTGATTGTAGAAAACACATAATTGTGACGATACCATCAGCAAGTGATATACTGTAATACAGTAATGTGGTTTTGTGTCATTCGGGTCATTGCAGTCAATCAAACTTACTTCTGGATTGCAATGGATTTGTGCAAGCGCTTTTGAAATTATTGTTTGAGAAATTTTAGAATGTTAACTTTAGAGAGTTTCAGAAGGAACTGGGAAGGGGGGTGGGCAAGCAGATAAATGGGACTGAGCGATTGCTCTTTGAAGCCAGCATAGACATGAAGGATTGAGATGCCTTCTTCTGCGCTTTACGTAATAAAAATAATAATAATAATAATCCTTGCATTTAATAGAATCTGATTATGTCATTAAGATGTTTCAAAGCGCTTTACAGAATATACTGTAAAGTGTGTATATTTGGTGATCAGTGGGATAGCAGTGTCCCACTAACAGCCATCGAGTGAGTGACCACTTTTATTTGGGGGATTGTTGGCCAGGACACTGGGAGAAAGAAACTCTTTTCTCTCGGGGGATCTGCAAACGAGAGCTCAGTTTCACGTCTCATTTGAAGGATATTTCTAAATCTACATGTCTAATGGTTCCAAGGAGTCAACGAGTGGAATTTCTCCGGCATTGTTGCTGTTGCTTAAGATAAGGCAAAGGTTTATGTGTTATGTGTGTAGTGGGGGCGGGAGAGAGAACCGGTCATGCTCTTTGCTCCATTGATAGCACTCTCAAGTCTAGAGTTCGTGGAAATGTCCAGTAAACCGGGATTAAATCACGATAAAAAACATAAGATTCACATGTGTGTCTTGTAAAGTACGAGGCAATGTTCCACTGAACAACTGTCAGGAAAGGAACAACATGCCATTCGGGAGACAGTTCCCAGTACATTCCACGCACAAAATGTGCTGGACTTGGCAAAGCTTTGCGTGTGTTTGTGTGTGATAGAGAAAGAGAGCGAGAGAGAGAAAGATACTCCACAGTGTTACTCTACACCCCCTGCTGGCCCCATGAACCCAGTCAGAAATGCAATAAACAGGAACAAGATCTTTTATTTTTTATGGCAATTCGCCCCAATGATAATCTGACCGAAGATGCTTTGACTCTTGGTTCCTCCTTCTCTGGGTGTATCTCCCTGTGTATTGCGTGCTCTCTGGTTTTCAGCGCTTTGGGACATCCTCCCGACGTGAAAGGTGCTATATAAGTGCAATTTTGTTGTTGTTGTTGGTACTTGGACCAGCCACTGTTGCTAATAGTGAAACGCTTGATAACGAGAGTTGGCAAGATATTTCACTGAGGTGGTGGTGGTGGTTTGGGGGGCGGGGGGGGGAGAGAGAGAAACCCGTTGACCCCCTGTCACTGTCAAGGACTAGGAACCCTGTTAGATTGAGGGTTAGCCCTTTTCTTAAAGGACTTAATTATGGCATGAGCGATCGGGGAACTCGATTTGTAATAATCCTTACATTTGCGGCTTTCACCTGCAAATACCCAATGACTACCACGTTTGATAGTAACTCCGGTGAGCTCCTTATGGCATCTTGATGACATTGATAACTGGAAGGAATTATTATATAAAACACATGCAGAGGTCCAATTTATTCAGGTGAGTTTTGTTAAGAAATACGGCAAAATTGACCGCTGTTATCACCACGGTGGTATTTCTGGACTGAGCTGCCTTTGAAAGCACCCGTGCGACTTCGGGAAAGCCAGGAAAAGCAAACTCAGCAATTATTTATTACCCCCCCCCCCCACCCCCACACACACACAAAACGACAGACAATGTCAAGGAAGTGAAGTGTGGAGTTTTCGCAGCTCTCAGATTGAGCTAACAATCAGAGCATAGATGAGATCTTTTATTTATTACCATCTGTGATCGGGTCTTCAGCTTTTCTGCCCTCCCACTCTATCCCCAAATCCCTCCACCTCACCCCTCCACCTCACCCGCTCCCTCGCCTTCTTCCATCTTAAGACCTGCCTCTTTGTCCATGCCTTTGGCCACACTCTCAACCCCACACTCCCCACCCTCCAGCCCTTTTGTTTCCAACCCCTATTTTGGTTGCAAATCCTTAACTGTCCAGCGCCTAAATATATAAATATAATTTGTTGATGTTGTTGTATTAACTGCAAGCCGCATGAGCTAAAGAAAAACCTCTTTGCAAACTCGTTGTCGGCTTGTTGTGTGGCTGAGATAAACCAATGATGAACAAATGCACCCTGTAAATGTACCAAATCCATTGTAGAAATTTCACTTCAAGCAAAACCTTTTGCTACTAGAAGAAAAATTTGTAAATTTGTAAATTGGTAATTGGTAAAATTATTTTTCTCAAGTGTCAAGAAAACAATTCATAGTTAATAACAATATTAATTGCCAAAAAATGTCAAAACTCTTCAGAGGATGTAATAATAATAATAATAATTCTTACATTTGACATAGCGCTTTTCACGTCTTCTAGACGTCTTCACAGATTACACTGCAGAGTGAGTTGACTATATTTGTGGGCGAATGCGGCAGTAAATCGCACACAGTCGTGTCCCAAAACATTTGTGGATTGAGTGATCAGATTATAATTTTTTTTTTAGGAGGATTATCATTCCCGGATAAATGATCCGCCAATCGACTAACAACTAGGTACTGCAAAACAAATCGACCGTGCATTTTGTGGGCAAAATTTGTGGCAGCCAATTGCGCACAGCAGAGTCCTACAAAAAGTTGGTGGCTTGGGTGACCAAATTATTATATATTTTTGAAGGTTCTATTGCCCCAGAAAGCTACCTGCGAATTCACTAACAACCCTGTTCCTACTTGCTAGGCAAACAGAAGTTAAAAACCCAATTAATGTAGTTATAATGGGATTGGAAAAATACATGAGGCAGTGACAAATGATTGCTCGCACCAATTGTCACACCACACCCCCGTGATTCAAACAATTTCTTTTCATAAATAGCTTCAAAGGCTGTCGACTCATAAGGCAGGGGCTGGAAAAAATATCAATATTCACAGGTGACAATTGGCAACACAGGGTATATTTTGTCTTCTGAAGAATCTCATGAAAACACGTACATCAAATGGAAATGCTTTATATGCATATAAATTGCACTCTATTTTCGGTTGATCACTGAAAATGATTAGTTTATTGCGACTCGGTTCGAATGGAATGAAATGAGCAGCCAATTGTTCTGGTTTTTTGGTGGGGGATGAATTTGAATAGGATAGTGGGAGAATTGGCTTTTCATCAAAATAGGGCAATGAGATCTTAATGTCCTTCTCAACAGGCAGACAGAGAGATAGATGGAATGGACATTAATTTAAAGGTCTAATCCATTGATTCACAAATTACATTCCCCCCCAGTTTGATCACATTTAAGCAGATCAGGTATGGGATGTAATATTTTATTCGCAGATGAAAAGTCGCGCTTAAAAGTTGAGAGACGTTAAGTAATGATCCCTAAAAAAAACATAATAAAATTAGTCATTTCAATCCACGACTGTTGGTGGGACACTATTGTGTGCAATTGGCTGCCGCGTTTCACCCACAAATATACAGTCAATTCACGTTACAGTATATTCTGTGAAGTGCTTTGAGACATCGATAAGATGTGATATATCAAATGAAAGGATTATTATATTATTATCACTTCAGATAGATCATATTCTCAATATCTCCTTTTTGTATTTGGGAAACGTGCTGACTTATAGTGAAAGCTCATTTATTCCTTGTTTGTCTTTTCTTGTAAATCAAAGCTCAGTTGGAACCAATATTATGTGGTTAGGGATTGTACATTTGCTGACTTCCCTAAATATATTGTGGATAATTAAATGACTCATCTTTTAAACACAAACACAAACCAAATAGCACTTTAGTGCTCGGTGCAATACTTCACCTACAGAAGTGGTAGCCCGAGAGACCATTTTGTAATAAATTCAAGATCGCATAAAACTGCTGAGAAGTTCTTAAAACTAGTCTGAATTTGAAAGCCATGTTCTTCCTGTAGCGTATTGGTTGAGAGCAGTCTCCTCGCAAGCTAGAGGAGCCAGGTTTGATTCCTGGGTGGAGTGGTGGGGATGTGGAGGGGGGCGAAATGTTGGACAAGTTTCTTTATTACACACGCCTCTGTTTACCTAGCAATAAGTAGGAACCAAGTTGTTAAGTTGATTGGTGGATCCCTTTGAAAAATAAAAAAGAATAACAATTTGATCACTGAATCCACGATTGTGTGTGGGACACTGCAACTGACACAATTGGGTGCTACGCTTTGCCCACAAAATATTAATTCAATTCATTTTACAGTATATACACAATGTGAAGCGCTGTGAGACATCTCAAAGAGCTGACAAGGCTCTATATCAAGTGCAAGGATTATTATCATTATTATTTTATTTTTAAGAACTGTGGATGTACCGGCTTCCAAATAAAGACTGGAAAATTTGAGAATTTTCCACAATGCCCGAGCAATCTTCTTAAAAGAATGTTCTTAAAAGATTAGCCAAATTGTCTTAAAACGTGGACGAATGCGGGCAGCCAATTTGCAAACAGGCATGTCACAACAACAACTTTGATTTATATAGCACTGTCCACGCCGGACAGCGTCTCAGAGCGCTTTAAAGCGCACAATAGCCAGGAAGCGAATGACCAATTTTGATCTTGTTGGCCAGGATACTGGGAGAAAGTCCCGTCTCTTTGCAAAGAGTGCTGCGGGATGTTTAACATCCACTTGAACAGGCAAATAGAACTCTTGTGCAACTTCTTATAAAGAGAAAGGGTGGGGGAGTGGGACTGATTGGGTAGCTCTTCTGAGCGCTGGCGACAAAGTACAATGGGGCGAAATGGTCTACTTCTGTGCTGGAATATTCTATGATTCTATAAGTATGGCACCTCCGACAATGCAACAACAACAATAGCAACAACAAAATTACATTTATATAGCGCCTTTCACGTCGGGAGGACGTCACAAGGCGCTGAACAGTGATGTAGGGACCAGAGTAAGGGGGCAAGGGGTCAAGGGGAAGGAGAGTAGGAGAATTGACTGTATGCAGTGCTTCTCAAACATGGGTCATGATCTCAATGCTTTTGGTTTTTGTGGGACATTGCTGGCACGCATTAACTGATTGCGTTTCCCTATCTAGAAACATCATTGAGATGTGACAAAGTGCGATATATCAAATGCAAGGATTATTATTATTAGTATTATTATTTCGTTTGGAATCAATATTGATATCTATGAGAACCGTGTCAAATCGATTCAATCAACAGAATTCGAAACAATCTCCTCATGAAGCAATCTCAGTGTTTTGTTTTCCATGCGTAATTTCAAAATATTTGGTCAGTGAGTTGTTGAGGTTTTCATTTCCACACGCAACCAGCCCCCCCCTTCACATGGTTGTTTGATTTGTTAACTTCTGTGCAATATTGCACATGTTATTTCTACATGTCTGACTGCCCAGAAATAGCCTTGTATCTGGGCAGGCGGACACGAGAACACTGAACATTGCAAAAGAATTTCCCGCTCAGCCTGGTCTAGATACATTGTCTGGCGTGGTGTGGGTGCCTAGAAGACATATGAAACATTCATTGAAAGTGTCCCCATCCCTGGAAGGAGAGGGGAGGTTAAAACATGGTGATTACTGGTGAGATTTCTTCATACCGTTTCCTTACAATAACTGAAAGTGTTTCATTCAGCCCCTGGAAACCTCTGCTCTACCCCCATCGCAAACTATTAAAGTGAAATTTCTGCATTTTCTACCTCACTGAGGGACATATAGATTAACACGTATCACCTATGTGAAGTCCCATAGTGTAACACTCGCCTCACAAGCGAGAGGATCTGGGTTCGATTTCCAGGCAGGGAAAAACATTAGATTAGACAAGTTTCCTCACTCCGCTCACCTCTGTTTGCCTAGCAGCAAGCAGAAAGCCAGTTGGCAGATTGTAATAACCCCTCCGAAAATTTGATCACTCAACCCACACGTTTGTGGGACACTGTATAATCTGTGAAGTGCTTCGAGATGTCTCAATGTTGTTGAGACATTAAATTAAATTTATATAGCGCCTTTCAAGTGATAAGGTGCTATATCAAATGAAAGATTGTTACCACGGTATGTAGGTAAAGAAATTCTTCCTGGTGTCTGTCTTGGAATTGTTCTTTTCAACTCAACTTTCAGTTTACCAACTAAAGCTACCAATCAGCACAAACTATCAGCCCAGCAAAGTGCTGGTTTCATCAGACTGATTCAAGGTGAACCTTGCTGTGAGAGCATCTGTATACAAAGGTGTTCTCAGCTAATGACTTAACTAATGACAACTAATGACTTAACAAAGAATCTACTAAATGAACTAAGGGAAGAACTTGGAACCCAATGGTTTAATAGATATTGTACTACCGTGATAAAGTGCCTAAAAATGTCTTAAAGTGTCTCAAAGTGCTTCATAGTAATTATTAAAGTACAATGGCTGTATTTGGAAGCAAACAGAGCAGCTAATTTGTACACAGCAATGTCCCACAAACAGCCGTTGAGAAAGTGATTCACTTTATTTGGATGATTGTTGGCTAGGACACTTTCTCTTTTTCGAATAGCCCGCAGAAATCTTTCATGTTCACCCCAAAAAGATACAGGTGGGACCTAGGTTCAGAGGACGGCATCTCCAGCAACTCACTAGAGTTTCAGCGTAGGTTACGGGCTTAAAATCCTCAATTTGGGGCTTAAACTAATAACGTCCTGATGTGGAGCTCCTATAGCTCAGTGGTTAGAGCACTCACCTTGCAAGTTTCCCTACTCCACACGCCTAATAATAATCTCTAAAAAAAGCCCACAATAATAAAATTGGTCATTTCAATCCACGATTCTTTGTGGGGCACTGCTGTGCGCAATTGGCTGCTGCGTTTCACCCACAAATATACAGTCAGTTCACTTTACAGTATATTCTGTGAAGCGCTTTGGGACGTTGATAAGATGTAAAAAGCGCTATATCAAATGCAAGGGTTATTATTATTAATGGTATCAATTAAACCGGGCTGATGATAATAATAAATATCATAGAATCATAGAATGTTACGGCACAAAAGGAGGCCATTCGGCCCTTCGAGTCTGTGCTGGCTTTTTGAAAAGAACAATTCAATCCCATTCCCCGGCTCGCTCCCCAAATATAAGGGAGCATTGTATCATTATCTTGGGAGGACAGACACACTAGTAATGTTTGACAATATTTGACACTAAAATCTAAGTGTGGGGGTGGGGTGAGGGTCTGTGTTACTCAACCTTTGTGAAATTATCCATAATAAAAAAAATCCTTGCATTTGATACAGCGCTTCATCAGGTCATTGAGATGTCTCAAAGCACTTCATATGATATACTGAAAGCATGATGTGACTGTGCATTGATGGGTGCAACCGCGTCCTAAAGTGCTTCACAGGCTTTTACCTGCAAAGACAGTCAGATGCCCTTCCTATATGCATCTTCCTATTTCCCTGCATTGTTTCTGTTCCTTTTACGGTTCCATTTTTGCCTCAAATCTGGTATCGCTTCTGCTTGGTGTAGTGACTGTGACTGTAACCTGTGGCCTTACACAATGGGAAAACATGATGCAAAAGCATCGATTCGCACTGAGCAGCAAAAGCAGAATACCTCAATTAGACGTTGACAAAACATTTTTTTGTTTTAGCAACTCATTCGATTTTTCTCCTTTGTCCTCTCCTCTCTGACAAAACCTTTCCCCTCCCTCCCTCCCTCCCTCCCTCCCTCCCTCCCTCCCTCCCTCCCTCCCTCCCTCCCTCCCTCCCTCCCTCCCTCCCTCCCTCCCTCCCTCCCTCCCTCCGGAACTGGTCCCAACTCAGTACAGGAGGTATGTGAAGGTGTCTCTTTCTGTGACTTTTCAGCGCTCTTCATAAGAAAGGAACGAGCTGACTGTGCGAGTCTGTGAACTGGACCCCAAATGGATTTGCATTCCTCTTTCTACCTTGTCGTTTCTATCCGAACACTAACTAACTCAAACCTGGTGCTTGCGAACTGTTCAGGCTACAAAGTGCTTCGGCTCCACGGTGATATTTTTAACTAATATATTGGTGAGAGGCACTTCCCCTTCTACTGATAATGAAATCTCTACCAGTCAAAAGATCACAAATAATACAAAATTTAAGGCAAAAATGGAACCTTACGAGGAACAGAAACAATACAGGGAAATAGGATGATACACACATCTGACGGCCGATCTTGCTATGATTTCTCTACCGGTTTAAGACACTGCCTGGCTTTGGGGTGGAAATCAATCGAAAATTCACACGGTTACTTTTGGTAGTATTACACTGTAGGTAAACATGCAGCAACCAACTAAGTCAACCAAAGTTTCTAATTGCTGCTCTCCACTCCCACTCTTACCAGGTGCAAGGTACTAATTGACCAGATCTCACTCATTACATGGGCTACAAACCTACCTGGAAGTGATACTAAGCCCAAGAGTGCAGGGTGGGGTGGGAATTGGTAACTTAGTCTCACTGTCAGCAGAAACTGCTCTGTAGATGTAATTTTGTGGTTGTTATTGTTGTCTTCTAACCCGGTGAAAGAAGTGAGACATTAGATCTACGAGGAGTGAGAAAGTTCTACTGATTACAACCAGGCAACACACTCCAGGCTAGGAAAGCAGAGGCGTTGGGTCATTGACATAGTTTGGTCGCTCGATCCACCACCTGTTTGTATGAACCTTGCTGTGCACAATTGGCTGTCGAGTTTCACCCATAAAATATACAGTCAGTTCACTTCAAATTATATTCTGAGCAGTGCTTTAAATTTTCTGGAAGATGTGAAAAGACATGCTCTAACAAATACAAGGCTGAGACTTGGAGAGGGATTTGCCCCCTGAAGTAGCAAATGCGCATCTGTTAGGTTGAAGAAGAAAATATTAACTCTAATGTCACATTTTTCGTCCCATTAATTCAGCCTCAGTCAACCACAATAGCTCCTGGAAGGCTGTTCTTAAAACCAGTAGATGGCGCAGGTAAGGGACAGAGAAACAGATTTCAAGCAAGCATCGATACAGGTATAATCGGAAAATCAACTTTTGTGGCAGAGCTGGGCAAGAGGAAATGCGGGTGAAATTTGTGGCATTTGAGAACACATTCCGTCATAGAATCATAGAATTATCCAGTACAGAAAGAGGCCATTTGGCCCATCGTGTCTGTGCCGGCTCTTTGAAAAGAGCTGCCAAATCAATCTCCCACTTCCCAACTCTCTCTCCATAGCCCTGCAAACCTGCCCTCCCCAAATAATTATCTACTTTGTGGAGCTCCTGTAGCTCAGTGGTTAGAGCACTTGCCTTAGAAGCACGAAACCTGTGTTCAAATCCAGGCAGATCAGGGCGAAACCTTGGGCAAGTTTCCTTCCTCTGCGGATTATATTTGGACCGATAATAATCTATCCAAATAAAAACTGTTTGTCGGACGCTGCTGTGCGCAATTGGCTGCAGCATTTCGCCCACAAATATATACAGTAAATTTACTTCACAGTATATTCTGTGAAGCGCTTTGCGACGGCGATAAGATGTGAAAAGCGCTATATCAAATGCAAGGATTATTATTATTACTACTTCTCCCTTAAAAGTTGTTATCGGATCAGCTTTCACTCCCTTGTGATAATTATATTGTTCAATGCATTCCTTGTGATAATTATATTGTGCAATGCATTCCTTGTGATAATTATATTGCGCTCTGTGTGAAAATTATCCCAAGTACTGTACTTCGAAACAATGCAGATTTCACTCTGGAAGAACGCTCTTATAGTCTAGACTTTGAGCTCACATAGTCAGGGCTGACAGTCCAATATCATGCTGGTAGTGCGATATATTGTTAGAGGTGTCTAACCTTTGGATGAGAGCTTCTCTTGCCTGAGTGAATGAAATAGATGGTAAGATATGTGAGAACTAGTATAGTTTGCATGAATTTTTCCCCAAAGTTCAAAGTATATTACAAATAATACGTGTAAAAAAGACCCTTCTAATGTCATACTGTTGTCCTCTAGTGGTTAAAGACAAGGATAGCAAGATTTCAACTCACCACTGAAACACCCGACAATAATAATAATAAATGATAATAATAATCCTTGCATTTAATCTAACGCTTTCCACATCTTATCGGCGTCTCAAAGCACTTCACAGAATATACTGTAAAGTGAATTGACAGAATATTTGTGGGCAAAATGGGACATCACTGCGTGCTTAAAGTATTAATCTTTAATTAAGGAGTCAATTGCAGCTACAAGTGCCTGGGAATTGAACCCAGGTTCTCTCGCTTGCGAGGTGAGCGCTCTAGCCACTACAAGCGCTACAGGACTCCGTGTTAGCGATCGATATAGGCTTGGGATGTGTAACACAGTCCGCAAGGAGCTGTATAAGCGTCTCCTCCACAGCAGTGTATCAACGAGGCAATTTGTTATGGGATTTCGTATTGTCAGTCTCCCTGTGAGTCAGTTTACGCGAGGGCCTGTGAAGAGCTTGGTTGGGTGTGATTCATTGTCACTGATGGCTACCTTCCAACAATGCAGTGCTCTGGAAGCCACCCAGGATGTCGTTCAAGTCCCCCAATATTGGTGGGGGGGTGTTTGAACCCAGAACCTACTGACCCACAAATCTGAGTGCTGCTGCCTGAGCCAGGCTGCCAGCTGATCCTTCTAAACCTCACGCTCGCCTCATTATCTCCACATCCACTTTGGTGGCGATCAGAACGTGCCATCGCTCCGTTCGCTCATTGCGTCGGACGCCTTTGCTGCTTCATTGGACTCAGTTGTCAACCATGAAAGAAAGCTCTTCGAAAGCTTCCAAAAATGTTGGGAGCGCAAAGTTGGCAGGTGGTTAAAAACGAGAAGATCTTTTCCGTCTTGTCTTTTTTTGGAATCTCACAGACACACCACAACACCTTATGGTAAGCAGTGGCCCGTCCAGCCCTTGAAATCTGAGGCCTGTCACAACTCTATAGGGCGAGATTAATTACTGCCCTCTCTGACGTGAAAAAAACCGCATTCCAAAAACTCTCGGTTGTGTAACATTTATGAAATCCCCAATTAGCTCTCGTGATTATGACCTGTCATTTACAACTGGTGTTATTACAACAATTAGGGCGGTCTTGCTGGCAGAATTACAGGAAATGTAAACAGGAAAGCATGCTAGATAACACAACTCTCTGTGGGGGGGAAATAGCTATTGTAAATTGTTCAGACACACACACATACACACACACACAGTGCAAGCCACCACAGCAAACCTACTCCCTCTGGTGATGGGGAGAAACATTTAGACCCAGTGAGAATTCATTCCCTACCAAGCTTCAATCCCTCAGCTCTCTCTCTTCCCTACTTTATTCAAGGGTAGCTAGGGGGTAGTTCCTCAAGTGTGTGCTCAAAGATGCTGCCTCACGTGAATGGAATTATATTAAAGCAAGTCGTTGTCGCTTTCCCTAGGTGCTAACCGCCTCAAGAGAGAATTAGAAACGTGTGTGCAAGAGGATGGGTGTTAGAGGAGACGGGCAAAGAGTAAGGGGATTGAGGTGGATGGCCATTTTTGGAAGAGCGATTGAAACAAAATCCTAGAGTCCTGCAGCTCAGTGGTTAGAGCATTCGCCTTACAAGAGAGAGACCTGGGTTCAATTCCCAGCAGGGCGAAACCTTGGGAAAGTTTCCTTACTCCAAACGCCTAATAATAATCACTCAAAAATAAAATTGGGTCATTTCAATCCACGACTGTTTGTGGGACACTGCTGTGTGTGATTAGTTGCCATGTTTTGCCCACAAATATACAGTCAATTCACTTTACAGCATATTCTGTGAAGTGTTTTGAGATATCTAAAAGATGTGAAAAGCGTTATATATCAAAAGCTAATTATTATTATTCAAAACAGTTCCAATAGTCTCCTATTGTAGCATCCATTTCTATCAGAATAAGAATAATCCTTGCATTTGATACAGCATCTTTCATGTCGGGAAGATGCCTCTAAGCTCTCCACAGAGTTTATTGTAAAGCGAGTGTGTGTTTGTAGGCGAAAAAGCCAACCAAATTGTGCACAACAGCATCTCGCAGACAGCCACAAAGCGAACAAGAGATTTCGCCCTGGTTCCCAAAGTTTAACCCACAAAATATACAATCAATTCACTTTACTGTACACTGTGAAGCGCTTTGAGACGTCTTGAAGATGTGATAAAGTGTAATATCAAATGAAAGGATTAATAGTATTATTAATCTCCCGGAGGATTGTTGAATTTAGCCCGAAATGCCTGGACTACGGCGATTTGAACAATGTTTCAGAAAATACAACCGAAAAGCAGAACAAGGCAATGGGAAATGCCAACGTGTCTGCTCGCAGGGAAACCAAACAACAACGGGATGGAACCCGTTTATCATTGGAATGGCTCCGCAAAGTGTCAGGCAGGCTCCAGCTAAGCCTGTTGAGCGTTCAGTAAGAGCGTGCCTTGCGTAGAGTTGTCACTAGAGGGCAGAGGAGGAGCAGTTAACGGCCAAAAGGCATTTAAAGCGCTGGCAAAAGTTCACAAAAGTCCATGGAAACTTTATTCAAAGTATTTCTTGGCCCCTCTCGTGCAGGCGCTTTGCGATGGTGGCTTTCGCTTATCAAATACCGACATGATTCAGAAACCACGACCATTAGCATTTATATTATTAATTAAGGGACGCTCGCTCCAGAATTCCTGTTTATTTAAAGGCAGGTTGCCTAAAGTTAAACTTTGACTTCCTTGATTAGGACTGGCCGGATTCACAGCTGAACCACCACAGTGTCTTTACCCCACATTCCAACCCGCCTCCTCCCTCCCCACTGAACCCTCTTCTCCCTTGGTCCTCCCATCCCCCCCCCCCCCCCTCCCCACCACCCCACCATTCCTCTGCACTCTGTAAAGTACTGTCCACACAAAGCCAACACACTAAATACCATCATTACTACATCCCTTGTGGCTGGGTTGATTTTCAATGAATCCGAGATCAGGCTGGCAAACAACAGAAGGCTCACACAACATCCAAAAGCCCGAAGGCGGTCATGGAACCTGGGCTAAACGCTCTCTATACAAGCCTCCATCAATGACCTTGGCACTCTCATTCAGTGTTAAACTCAGCAAGTTAAGTTACTGCCTTGGCGCAAATCGTTGGTTTGGATTCCCAGTTTTGTGCGTGTGGGAAATTCTGCTGGGGATGGGGGTTTTTTCACAGGTTCAACGGGAGTAGCCTTGCTAAAGAGGCCCACAGAGTGGACTAGCGTTCCTCTCATCAAGTTAGCACCAGTTTGAGGGTAGTGATGGTGTCTACTGGCACCTGGCTGGTAGCTTGGTAAAGTTATCCTAATCTAGGGAAGCAAAGATCCCTCACTGTTTGTTATGAGCCCTGCCTGGTTTGCTGGATTGCTGGAATCAGAGCCCGAGATTAGTTAAGAGTGAAGTTCGGGGAGTGGGTTGGGGGGTGGGATATGGGGAGGAGGAGAGAGAGGAAAAAACCCCAGCTCCCTCGAGCCTTCAGTAGTGTCTCAGGCCTTGCACTGGTAGCTGCGGGTTAATAAATTGTGTCGGAGAAACAACACGAGATGAAAAGGGTCAACGCTCCATTGGGGACGAGGGAAAAGAGAACTTTATGGATTAATAAAGGTCTTTAGTGTTAAAAAACACCTTGATCAGGTTTACTTGAATTGGCGCTGTGCCAGTTTTATTTCATTGAGGATAATTTCGCTTCTCGCTGTCCTAGCCTGGCTCAGCCGGCAGACGGCTCACCTCCGAGTCAGAGGGTGAAGGTCTTCTTACGCCCAGTGAATTCTTATGTTCCTGTCTGAGCTTTACTGGTATGCGAGAGAATGAGAGTTCTTCATGAGGAAGAGGAACAGGAACAGGACGAGGAAGGAAACATGTCAGGAAGGAAGTCTCGGGCCTCTGTCACTTAAGACAAGGACAGGTTAGAAGGTTTAACCTTGCAAAGTTAAAAAGCAGGAAAGCCAGAGTAAGAGAGGGTGCCGAGAATCAGGTGAGTTTATCCTAGTGGAAAACTTGCTCAGCTGTTAAAGTCAAGTATTGACTGGTGGATTCCAAGCTGGGCAGTATGTAGTAATAATAATAATAATTTCATTTGATATAGTACCTTATTATCTCTTCTAGACGTCTCAAAGTGCTTCACAGAATATACTGGAAAGTGTTTTGACCGTGTATTTGTATTATACAGTACTTATATTGTATACAATATAAAATCAACATTGTTGAGAATAACAGAAGTAGGTTTGGAATTCACATAATGTATGTATAGGTTAGCAATGGTATCTCAAGTCACTCTTTGAATCCAATTTAGACAGCTGTATGTGCAATTCAGATTTAAATGATTTTCCCCCCACCCACCCTCTCCCTCCACACCCTCATCTGCTACCCCAACGCACCTCTGCTCCCTGCCTCCCCATCACCTCCCGCCCCCCCCCACCTTTCCCCCAAACCACCTTGATTTAACGTCTCACCTGTTGGCACCTCCTACATTGCAGCAAATCCTTATCACGTCATTGGAGTTTCAGCTGCTACTGTATGAATCCAAAGTCCTGACATGGGGTGTGAACCCACAAGCCTCTGACTGGGAGGTGAGAGCATAGCTATCACCTGAGTCAGGCCGAGACTTGAGCCCATAGAGAAAAAAAAATCTTAAGACTGTGTTTCGCGATTGACCACTTTCTGAAATGCTCTGAAGTTGTTACATAAATAGAGTTAATGCAGATCCAGGTGGTCCTAAGTGGGTAGCTGCCTGACTATGTGATCAGGCAAAGTGGGCAGTGGAAAGGGGCTGTAATAACAACAACAACAACAACAACATGACATTTATAGAGTGCCTTTTACATCGGGAGGATGTCGCAAGGCGCTGCAAGAGGAGGAAATCAGCCAATCTCGACAAAAGTCACCCGATATCCACTCTGCTCGCAACTGATTGCCGCGTTTCGCCCACAAGTATACAGTCAATTCACTTCACAGTACATTCTGTGAAGCGCTTTGAGACGTCCAGAAGATGTGAAAAGCGCTATGTCAAATTCAAGGATGATTATTATTATTATTCTACCTACCAGCCACTTACAGCATGTCTCGCTGAACCGTGGTAATGATCGTTAACACTGGTTGATTCCCCTGCCTCCCCTCCCTACCCTACCCTACTCTTGCCCCAGGAGTACTGGGAAGCAGGCACCATCTTGAGGACTGAAACAACAACTACAACAACAACAACAACAACAATTTGGATTTATATAGCGCCCTCCGCTCCGAACAGCGTCTCCTGTTTAAACACACTCATCACTGATACCACCTGGGGCTTTCCTGTTATGCATGGCTGGGTTTCACAGAGCACAGTGACTGATTGAGGCACTGGGGAAATCTCACATAGCATCCAAAATGCTTCATCCTCACTCTTTCCCCCTACCCCAAACCTTCCCCCATCCAAACCCTCACAGTACACACCAACTTTAAATAAACAAGCAAAGTTTCCGTTGAACACAATTCCATTCCAATCCTACCTTATAGAGAAGCCAGTGAGCAAGACGCACAGAGCCGGTCAATTCGTTAAGAGCCTGCAGCTTGTCCCTCTCTCTCTCTCTGTGTGTGTCTCTCGTTCTCTCTGAGAGTGATGGCCAATCTTGATTTTAGTATTTGTGAATTTCGGTTCCACGGCGCTTTCGTTTAGGAGAGAAATGAAAATAAAACACAGAACCCTTTTGTCGGGGCTTCGAGAGAGAAATGAACAAAATATTTGCAAGACTGGAACAGATACTGTGGATTACAGCACCTAATGGAATGTATCAATTCCACTTTCAGACACCATGGCTCTCTACCCTCTGGTACATCCTCCCAAACTTCCCTCCACCTCGCTCTCTGTGGCTTCGAAACCATCCGGAAATCCTACCTGTTTGACCAAGCTTTTGGTCATATTTCCCCAGGCCTCCACCCCGCCCTGCAAGCCCCCACCATCCCCCACATTCCCACTTTACTCAGCAATTCGAGCTATCTCTATCAATAGATACGAGATGCAAAAGGCACTCCTCGCAAATTCACGTTGTGGTGTAGCTGGAAAGTTGAAAGACTGGTAACATGTGAGGCCAAAAGTCATCAACTCTGAAAGTCAAACCAGCTTAGAAGGGGAAATCAACCAGTGTTAACGATCATTACCAGGGTTCAGTGAGACTGTTGCTGAGAAGGTTAATAGAGGTCTTCAGGATTATAAATATAATAATAATCCTTGCATTTGATATAGCACTTTTCACATCTTATTGACGTCTCAAAGCTTCACAGAATATACTGTAAAGTGAATTGACTGTATATTGCGCACAGCAGTCGTCCCATAAATAGCTGTGGATTGAAAATGACCAATTTTATTATTGTGTTGTTTATTTTGGAAGGATTATTATTAGGCACGTGGAGTAAGGAAGCTTGCCCAAGGTTTCACCCTGACCTGCCAGGATTTGAACGGATTACGAACACAGGTCGCACGCTTGTAAGGTGAGTGCTCTAACCACTGAGCTACAGGAGCTCCACGAAGGGTTATTAAGTTTGGGTAACTATTAACTCTGCACTGTATATTTCTGGCCAGCAGCCAAGAAGCCACAATTTTACTGGACCACAGAAAGAAATATTACAGAAAGAGGAGAAACTTCAAGAGGAAATGTCTTCACACGGAGAATGGCTGGAATGTGGAATTCTCTGCCACAAAGTGTTGTTAATTGTCAGAATGCTCCTTGCGTTTTAATCGGCACCTTTCACATCGGGGAGGACATCTCAAAGTGCTTCCCAAAAAGCGAGCGTAGTGACCCCGTGTTTCGCAGGGGGGGCAGGCAAATACTCTTGCCAAAAGGAATTGAGACAAAATGCTCGGAGAAAGGTGGGAATGTTAAAAGTGTTCAAAAGTGCTGTTTGTGAAGATCTCATCAAGGACTCTCCGAATTCTCTCAGAAATCTCCTTTTCTCCGGAATACTTTTTCCAAACCACCCCCAGAAATGCACTCCGCTGACAGATGTAACATGCCCAATACATCCATCTACACACACTCAGCCAGGGCCAAGTCCGCAATGAAAAAAAAATACCTCTTTCGAATGTTATTTCTTCCCAGCACAGAGTTCTAATCCAAACAAGCAATCGATAATACTTTGACATCTCCCTTAAAGTACGATACAGCATTCTTAGTGTTTAATACCGGTTCCTGTTTGTTAATCCTGCAGCCAGAAACTGACTTGGTTTTGTTCGAAATTAAAAAAAAGGTTTTTAAAATGAAAACTTGAGGTGTTGTGGGAAATACAAATCATTATCTGATTCCACAATCCACAAATAAATCACACAAATGAGTCAAGGGAGATTTTGCTAAATGAAAGAAGAAGCAGTATTGGCACCTTTGAGTTATTTAACGTCACCTTTTGTGGAGAGGGAATGAAACCTAAAAAAAAAACTGTGTTCGAAGCACGAATGAAGAATGATTTTCGTTCTGGTTTAACGATCATTAAGAGTGTTTTTTTCCTTCACTCTCTGGAGGCACTGAAAATCCACCTAGTCTTAGCCATTCCACCTCCAAACCCTGCACAGAGCACCGAATTACAGGGGGAAATTCTCCAAGGTCAGTTTTAACTTAAGAAATAATAATATAATAATATTATTGTAACTTAAGAAACCCGGATGTCTGCAGTTTGCTCGAAAAGGCACTGTGCTTCCAAACTGAGCATCTTCAAGTTTTAAGACTGAATCTGGATGTCCAGCTGGTGATTGCTGAGTTTGACTGAGAGGAACAGAAAGGAACAGTTCTGCTCTCTGTTAGCTATTGAACCAATGGGTATTTTGTAAAGGCAGAGACGGTATTGAATGAACAGTGTACGGGTGTTTTAGGAGCAAAAAAAAACAATGGGACATCCCAGTGGCACAGGCAGACTTGTGTGTTGTTATACTGTGAATGGAGTTGTGAAACACAGATGGTGTCCCAATTGTGAGGGACGCTATACAAACGCCAGTTGTTGTTGCTGTTGTTGTTGTTGATAATACAGACCTTCCACTGGGAGAGAGAGATGGATCTCAGCAGAGGCGGTCGATCAATCAGTCAGTCAATCAGTCAGTCAGTGGAGAGAAGGTGCTCAGTTAGAGGTCAGCATAGAGATAGGAAAATTACAAAACAGACTGAACTCCCTTTGCTCGGTGGCAGTAGCAAAACAGCCCTGAAGGGCATTGAGAATGTGGTCTGCCCTTCCGTCCCTGGTCAGGGCTGCAGGGACCTCGCCTGAGAAAGGAAATGCAGTTCAAAACAAGTGGCATAAAGCAGGGAGGAAACTCCTGAATTAATGGGGGTAAAGTGATGTTATTTGTGCTAATTAATTCCTCTGGCCATTACAAACTCTCAAGCAGCCATCAGCTTCCCAATTCCACCGTTTTGCTTACCGTTCGCTTACCCAGCAGTGAAACGTCAATCCTTACTAAATGCCCCCATTATTTTTTTTGTGCAAATCAGGAAGACGAGGAGATGTGTTGATATCTTAAACGCCACCTTGAGCCTTACCAGACCAACCGCAGTTCTGAAGGCTGAAGGAGTTCGCTCCCCCTCCAGGGAGCTCGCCTGTGCATTTGGCAAAGATCTGAAGTGTAAGAAGGCGTTCTTGTTAATTGGTTTCCGTCACTTTGGCGCTGGCACCAGACGGGGAGGCGAGTGAGCATGACCACCCCTGTGAAACATGCTAAAAACACAGGCGCAAACGCACTGTGTAACTCACCAGCAAGGACCACATCGCAGCCCATGTTGAGTCCCTGTAGCTCAGCGGTTTAGAGCACTCGCCTCACGAGCGAGAGACCTGGGTTCGATTCCCGGCAGGTCCGGGGCGAAACCTTGGGCAAGTTTCCTTATTCCACACACATGCCTGACAATCATCCCTCAAGAAAAACAAACAAAAATAAATTCGTCAGTTTTCGATCCACGATTGCTGTGAGCAACTGGCTGCTGCATTTCAACCACAAATATACAGTCAATTCACTTTGCAGTATATTCTGTGAAGCGCTTTGGGACGTCACAATGATGTGATGATGCACTATATCAAATCCAAGGATTCTTTTTCTTATTACTTACTCAGTTTCCCCCTATCAATCAAAACTTACATTTATGTAGCGCCTTTCACGTCGAGAGGACGTCCCAAGGCACTGTACAGTTAGGTAGGGACAATGTGAAAGGTGCTGTATAAGCCCTTAGGGACGTCCTCCCGACATGAAAGGCGCTCTATAAATGTAATGTTGTTGTTGTTGTAAGTGCAAATTGTTGTTGTGGTGGTCAGATCCTCCTTCCCCCCTTCCCCCACCCAACCCAACCACTTACCGCTGTCAGCTTTGCAACAGATTAATTTCATTGACTTGCTTTTAAAGAGATCATTTCACCAAGATGTCAAACTTCCCCGACAGCTGTCACAAGCGTAAGAGTTAATGTAAATCCTGTGAGTAACCCACATGTGTAATTTGGAAGTTTTTTGTTGTTGGCATTTGAATGGAACTTGCAATGATACAGTGTTGACGTCACAGATTACTTACCTGCTCGGAAGGCTGTAATTTTACTCCAGAATTCTCTGGCAGGAAGGACAGTAGGGGTGAAACTGGTGTGGTTTCGTAGCATCCACCTTGTGCTAATTATCCCAAATTCCATCTCCTTCAGTTAGGACACAAAAGCAAAGCTGATTTATATGATAGATGAAATAAATGATTTACAAAATCTCCCTGCTCACTGTCAATGCTAGATTTCCCTTTGACCTAACCAGTCGGATGAGGGTGGAAGAGGAGGTGGGGGGTTTGGTGGGGGTGGGGGTTGGGGGTGGGGGGTGGAGACTTGGGAGGAAATAAAAGATATCTTTGCTTTTTATTTTCTTGTACACACAAGCCAAAGCAAACAAAGGCACTATTGAATTTCAAGTAATGTAACATTCAGCCTGTACATCTGTACAACATTATGGTTCATCAGTTGGATATTTAACACTTCCTATTCTTTGGCATTGTTTTTTCTTAAGTTATGTTTTTGCTCTGTCTCTCCCAAAGTAGCTGATTCACTCTGGGATATATGTTTGTGTATATATATATATATATATATCTAGCTGTACAGGCACTGCTTTACCCTCTGTTACCTCACTCCAAGTGTTATGTCTTCTCGTGTGAGCCAGACAGTGAGTGTTGGCTGCCTCTTCAACCGTGAGGAGTAATTGCCACCAAGCGATAAAGGTATAACCGCTCAATAATAATGATGACAATTAAATTGGTAACGAGTAATAATAATCATTGTAAACAAGTGATAAAGACAATGAGCTGTTTCAAAGGTAAGAATTATTATTAATATTAAAATAAAATAACAAATTAAGGAAAGCTATAGGTAATCGGCAATGGTTAAAATTTGCATTCTAAGCTTCGAAGTCCAGAGCCTTGGGACGTCCTCCTGACGTGAAAAGAGCTGTACAAGTGCAATTTGTTGTTGTTGTTTTTCGGACACCACTGTGTTCCGTAATCATAATAATCCTTGCATTTGATATAGCGCCTTTCACGTCTTCCAGACGTCTCAACGCACTTCACAGAATATACTGAAAAGTGAATTGACCGTATATTTGTGCATCAAACGCAGCAGCCAATTGCGCATGGCAGCGTTTCCCCCCCCCCGCCCACCACCCCACAAACAAGTAGTGAAACAATTGCACGCCCGCATATGATTATTCTGTGGGATGGTGACAATTCCCAATCTGCGCACGAGTGCTGTTCAATTCAATTCAACCTGAAATCTAGTAGTGATTTTGCGATGCATGAATGGGCATTGTGTGCCTAGGGGTAGTCATTCTTTCCACACAAG
This sequence comes from Hydrolagus colliei, assembly GCA_035084275.1. Lineage (NCBI taxonomy): Eukaryota > Metazoa > Chordata > Chondrichthyes > Chimaeriformes > Chimaeridae > Hydrolagus > Hydrolagus colliei. The sequence continues at coordinate 3,232,763 of CM068756.1, read as the reverse complement.
CACTGAGAGGAAGCTTGCAGGATGTTATTCGCATCCTGTTTCTATGACCTGCTGAGCAATATCATGCAAGTGTGTGTGTGTGTGTGTGTGTGGGTGTGTCCACCCCACACCACACCCCACAGCCAACCTTTTGGCTCCAGTCTGCGCTGGGCGCCCTGACAAATTAATGATGTTATTCATTAACAGTCAGGAGCAAGGAGGTCACATTTACAATGTAATGTTATTTTAGCAGTCTCGACAGGGGCAATCAATTCAGGCATAACGTGTAGGTAAAAATGAAAGAGACACTGAATTGTGCAATCCATTTCGGCTTTTTCCCCATGTCAAATGATGCTGATAATAATAATCCTTGTATTTGATAGAGCGCTTTATCATGTCGTTTGGACATCTCAAAGTACTTGCACAGGGTATACTGTAAACTAGATTGGCTGCGCATTTTGAGGGCGAATCTCAGCTGCCAGTTGCGTACAATAACATCCCACAAGCAGCCATCGAGTGAATTACTAATTTTATTTGGGGGCATTGTTGGGGGAGTCCTTTAATAAAACACTCAAAACATATTAAACAGTGTAATGCCTCATATCTATCCTGGGATCTAGTTTGCGATAATCGCTATTCCAGGGCGTATCTAAAGCTCCCCTAAAAGACAAGTAATCACAGCTTATCTTGAAAAAAAACAAAGAAAAGGCAATGATGGGATGTGCACTAAGTCGTTCTCCTGTGCGCAACTGGCTGCTGCGTTTCGCCCACAAACATACAGTCAATTCACTTTACAGTACATTCTGTGAAGCACTTTGGGACATCTAGAAGACGTGAAAAGCGTTATATCAAACCCAAGGATTATTATTATAGTATTATTATGCAGGCAAATTTTCTCCTAGACACCAAGAAACAAAACGCACAGAACAAACAAATATTGAATGAATCAACATCTAACCTCACGTAGTGTCGTTGTGGTTGTCCCCATATCTGCCATACTGGGAATGAGTTCAGTTGATCAGAACTGCTGTTAAAATGTACTTTGCGCTGTGTGGGGTAGCACTCTAATCACTGTGTGTAAAATGAAGCTCTCTCCAAATCGGTGACGAGTAGACAGACATTAGCTACCATTTTGATTATTTAACCAATTATGTCGCAGAAGTATCTACCAAATAGCTAGGGTTTGCCCAGATTTCAGAGATAGCCGGCTAGTTAGATAGATAGGTGGATCTGCAGAGTGCTTCCTCTGTCATTAATGCTTGCTGTGAAATGTCGTCAAGGGAATAGTTTGATAAAAAAAAAGTTTTGGGGGGGATAAATTAAAATTCCCAAACGTCCTGGTAAGTTTTATTAACTAGACAAATTGTACAGAGAAACTCCCTCAGGAGCAGATTACCAGAAACCGTCTTATTACTGTCAGTGACATTTCAAACTTAAGTGTTTGCACAGCAAAACATCCAGGAAAGAATAAACAACAAGGATGTGGAACTTCATGAACTGACCCGAGGAAAACAGAACCTTGTTTTGTCAAACACTCCTGATTTCGAAAAACAAAACTAAAACTAACAGTAGGAATAGTAATCACAACCAAAAGATCGGTCTTTTTTTTAACGTTGTGCTTTTGTAAATGGACACAGTCACTACACTTGACAGAAATCCCGAGAAGCTCTTTGAGATAGCCTTCTGACGTGAAAGGTGCCATATAAAAAATGTCAGGTTTATGATGAATAATATTCTTAAGTATTTTAATACTCCGGTAATAAATGGGATAAGGTTCCTGAGTAGCTCTTAAATTATTCCCGGGGTTAATTGAAGGAACACATTAAGGAATACCGCAAATTTCTTTGGGAGAGTAACTGAAATGATTATTTTCCTTTTGAGTCCATTGCAAGTGCGGGAATTGTTATTTTTTTTTGTTGGTGTGAGGGGGGGGTGGGGAGAATTATGTTTGGACAGAAAAACAAACCACTCTTACTTTCAGCTGAGTTTTTCTTTTAGCGAAAGTCACAAAACTCCCCTGGAGCCCTACCCTAAAGAGATTTATTTGTGAAATAACAATAAAACCATTTTCGGATCAGGTTACAGTGAATAAATTATGTAATAATCTTGCCCCTTCGTTAGTTGGCACCGGGGGTTATTTTTCTTGGCAATGATGACTAATTGTTTCACTCAAAAGTCATAATAAGGATCCTGAATAGAACCCAATTCACAAGAATTAATGTCCAGCTCACTGAGGTCACCCGCGATGCATGAATCAGTTTACATTTTATACGGCGTTGGCTCAAGGCATCACAGCTCGTGAGAGGGTCAGAATTGGGACGCCCAATGTGATAATTAGCACTGGCGAACAAGCCTTTTTGAGGAAATTACAACAAAAAACTGTAAGACAACAAAATTAAAGCTGATTGCATATTTTTCTTTCCTGGGGGGGTAATAATCCCTTCAAAAAAAATCTTTGTTTGTGTGTGTGTAAGTATAGTCAGTCTACAGGAAGTTACAAGACACTGTCCTGTTCCTCTCCTGGGCTACAAGATCTGTGCTCTCCTCCCTCTCAGTCCCCCACCTCTCCCCCCGCCCCCACCCCCACATACCCCCCCCCCCCCCCCAGTCACCCACCCACTTGCTTAGACGTCTCAAAGCTTTGGATTGCTTATTGCAGGAAGCACACAATTTGACCTCGCAAAATGCACAAACTCAATTAATAATAATAATCAAAATAATCCTTGCATTCGTTATAGACCCTCATCACCTCGTTGAGATGCCTCAAAGCGCTTCACGCAACACAATGGAACGTGAGTGGACCGTGTATTTTGCGGGCGAAACCCGGCAGCCAATTGAACACAGCAGCGTCCCACCAAACAGCGGTGGATTGAGTGGCCAAATTATCATTATGAACGACTACTATTACAATCGCTAGGAAAGAACACCAGTAGAAGCTCGATGTTAGGCCCGCAGTGAAAGTGCTGGCAGAGGTCTCCGGGTATATCTCGGCCGTGCCTTCCTGCCAATTTCACATTATCACAGTCCTGTCAACAGCAATCATCTAGGCTGAGCTGCAGCTCTCAGAGGGTACATTCCCCTTCCTCTCCTCTCCCCTCTGAATGCTCTGAATGCTCTCTCAGCCAGTCATCTCCACGTTGACTCATTGGATGCTCTCCGAACACCATCCACTGCGGTAAACAACACCACAAGCCCGTTCCCACCCCACTTCCCTACCGCCTCACCCACAACACTCTAGATGCAAAGGGAGATACCAAGGGCTGCGGGAAATCACCCCGAGTGGAGGCCGATATATAAATGCAGGTCGTTATTGTTGTTGTCGTAACTGGAAAATTAAGTCTCTCTCTCGACCACTCCGCACGTCCAAGCATATGAGCCGCGAACTTCTAATACTGAAACAAATGCCTCTATCACGTGCTGTTTCCCAGCTGAGACTAAGTACTAAAACCCAATGCGTTCCCCTTCAACAATCATTTCTTTACAGTCTTAACGGGACAATTTTTTTTTCTCTCTCTCTCTCGCTCCCTCCCCCTCTCCCCCCCAAACCCCCCCATCCCTCCCCCCCACTCAAACGCTGCCTCTCTTTTCCTTAAAATAAATCAAGGTAACCAACTTGCACTATTAACGAATACAATACTGCTAAGTGTCCACGCCTGAATCACTATTCAAGCTACACTCCCGGACAGATGTAAAGCATTACAGTTTTTTTTTACCCCCCCCCCCCCCCCTTTCCATCAATTGCATCGGTCAAATGAGCCATATGACTGCACTTTATTTTACATTAGTGCATACTTTTATCAAGCTCCCGCTATTTGATTGACTGGAAACATTAATTCTCCATAGTGTATCATTTTCTAGGAATGTGCTTTGCTGGGAGCAATCACTAACCCGTATGTTCTCGAGAAATTATTTAAAATTCAGGACGGCACCGCACATATTCCCGGGCCCCTACACTGCATGAATGTGTGAGCTCTATTCCGCCAGCTGACTAAACATTAAGCCGTGATATAGTGCTTTAATCAGCTCCTTGTCCCTTACTCCAGTGTTGAGCTCTCAAGCTCCTATTATGCAAGTGCAGCTACAACAGGGAGCCAAAAGGCATTGATAAGTGAATCAATGGTGCGTCCCAAAGGGATTACATAGGAACTGGAGTAGGCTTTTCAGCCCCTCAAGCCTCTTTGCCATTTTCTCTTACGTAAGTGGCTGATCTAAATGTGCATCGATTTCAATAAACAAAAACGAGTTTGGTCCAGCACCTTTGCATAGTGAAGTAATAATAATACTATACTAATAATTCTTGCATTTGATATAGCTCCTTATCATGTTTATTAAAGATTTGATAAGCTAATTCTTACTTTGAAGATGTTATGAAATAGCATACTTAAACCCCTTCTCCTCCTTTCTTCCACAAGTGACTCTGTACGTACAGGTTGTCGGAGGAAGGGAAGACTGAGTAGTTCTGTAGGTTGTGAGACCCTGGGAAAGAATGAATTAGGGTAGGAGACAGTTCAAGGAGGCCTCGGTTTCAACACAGTGAGGATGTAGGAAGGAGAGAGCGTTTGGACGGCTGATTTCCTTGGGTGCATTATTCACCGCATTTTTTTCCATCGCAGACCTTACTACTGTACAAGTGTTATAAATAAAGCACATCCTGGCCAACTTTGATTATGATAAACATTAGCACACACAGGACAACTATAACCGGCTCCACCAGCTATCTGGTCAGCCTCACATTTGAAGGTATTTATTCTGCGTCATGGGTGGCCAAGTCATATCCTCACTGCCCTGTCTACCGCGTGGATGGTTTGGATCAGATCCTGGAAACGCTCGTCTCGAGCCATTATGTACTCTACATAGAGTTCAGGTAACTGTTCCCAGACACCCGGCCCCTTGGTGCAATGTTTTGGTCAGGTTTGACCCCATTCTCTGGAACTCCATCGCAAGAGTCCCTCCAACTCTCTCTATCACGTCCCTACTTTCAAGGCCTGTCTCAAAACCTACCTCTGTCATTGACCACACTTTTTTCAGATGACCTTTTCCTCGCAGTAAGTAGAAATCTGGTTGTTAGAGTCAATTGGTGGACTATTTTCCAAGGGTAATAATCCCTCCCTCCCTCCCTCCCTCCCTCCCTCCCTCCCTCCCTCCCTCCCTCCCTCCCTCCCTCCCTCCCTCCCTCCCTCCCCCACCACCACTGTTTGTGGGACACTGCTGTGCGTTTCGCCCATCGATTATACAGTCAATCCACATTACAGTACATTCTGTGAAGTGCTTTGATACGTCTCAACAACGGTACATCAGTTGCAAGGTTTATTATTATCTTTCCTCGCCACCACCTTCAACTACCCACCGGCAGTTCAGAACCACAAAGAGCTTTGAGACATCCTCCCGATCTGAAAGCTTCTACGTAAATGTCAATTGTATTGAATAGAATCGAGTCATAGGATAATAATACTAATGATAATTTGGTTTGCTTTGGATTGAGAGCACTGATTGCAAGGGTGGATAATGATTAAAACAATATAAATCCCACAAAACAAGTGACAATATTAACAACAACAATAAACAAGATTACACTTTGTGTAGCGCCTTTCACATCAGGAAGACATCCCAAGGCACTGGACAGTCATTCTATCAGACCCGAGCTGGGGTTGGAGACGGGAGGTTGGAGATAAAGAGGGGATTTAGGGTGACTGATGGGACCGTCAAAGAGGAGGTTGGGAGGGGTTTAGGAGGTCACGGATGTAGGGTAGGGCGAGGCTGTGAAGGGCTTTGAATGTGAGGACCAGGATTTTGAATTAGATTCTCTGGGTGATGGGGAGCCAATGGAGTCGGGAAAGGATGGGGGTGGTGGGGTCATGAAGCTTGGAGCGGTAGAGGATTGAATTGAATCAATTAAAGAATTACCCTTCAAATATGTTGGTATAAATAAAACGCGTGACAACTAGCACTGAGATATAAATAACTCCACTTACTGAGAGGTTGGCAAGTTGTCTGTTCTGCTTTACACGTGAAGATATTTATCATATCCCACAGCTGTCTGTGACATATCCTCTCTTTAAGTCTCTCTGTCCTTTGCTTCCCCTTATTAATTCACCCCCTCACCCTCAACTGTTTTACACACAACTCCTGGCTCAGGGTTTATACTTAAAAGATCGCCGTAAAGAGTTGCAGCATCAATTTATTTTTCTGGTGAAAGCCAACTGGCGAGTAATTTATTTCCTACATTCCTAGAAACGCAACAAAATAGAGACTGGGATTGGCATCAAGCGATTTTATACTGCAATAATCCGCACATCAACAGCCCTCATTTTTGATACGGTGCCTTTCACACTGGGAGGATGTCTCAAAGTGCTTTGCAGCAAAGCTTAGTGACTGTGTATTTTGTAGAACGAATGCGCTCCATGCACAAACCCAGTTAGTAACAGAGAAAATTGTATAGCATTGACTGTGCGTAAACATTCCCAGGAACATTAGTTGCTGGGTGTCTGGAAGTGTCCTGACAGAGTGATGCAGACGGCAATATTGCGAACAGGAAACCAACGTTGAAGCTTCATTTGTCCATTGCGTGCGATGAAAATGAGGAGTTGCTTCCTTCAGCTTCTCAGCCCTTGACTAACTGCGGACAGTTCCTGATTTAGAATGGCATGTGGAGCAGAGTGACTCACCATCCTCGGGAATAATAATAATAATCATAATACTAATAAAGATGAATAAGAATAATCCTTGCATTTGATATAGTGGCTTTTTCATTGTGGAGTCCTGTAGCATATACGGAGCTCCTGTAGCTCAGTGGTTAGAGCACTCGCCTTACAAGCGTGAGACCCGTGTTCGAATCCAGGCAGGTCAGGGCGAAACCTTGGGCAAGTTTCCTTACTCCACACACACGCCTAATGCTAATCCCTCCAAAAAAAAACACAATCATAAAATTGGTCATTTCAATCCATGACTGTCTGTGGGTCGCTGCTGTACGCAATTGGCTGCCGAGTTGCGCCCACAAATATACAGTCAATTCACTTTACAGTATATTCTTTGAAGCGCTTTGAGACGTCGATAAGATGTGAAAAGCGCTATATCAAATGCGAGGATTATGATTATTTATTATTATTATATTGGTTAGAGCACTTGCCTCACAAGCGAGAGGATTTGGATTTCTTTCCCGGGCAGAACAAAACTTTAGACAGGTTGCCTTACTCCGTGTGCCTCTGTTTACCTAGCATTAAGTAGGAATCCAGTCGTTAGTCGATTGGTAGATCACCTTCCAGGTATAATAATCCTTCAAAAAAATGTGGTCACTCAAGCCTCGATTGTTTGTGGGACACTGCTGTGCACAATTGGCTGCCATGTGTTTCGGCCACAAAGTATAGAGTCATTTCCATTCGACACTATGTTCTGAGATGTTTCAACGATACGATAAGGCCCTACATCAAGCACTCGCATCTACAAACTTTCCACACGGTAAGAGATCGGAGCAGGAACGCTGACTGGACTGTGATGAAGGGCACAATATATAAGCAAGTTGTTATTGTTGTTGTTGTTGGTTTTCTCTACCCTCAGCCACAAAGCCTGGTGCAGTCTTTCTAATAATTACTCAGACTCGGAGGGAATCTTTTCTGTTTGGCCAGCCAGGTGTCTGACCCATCAACGTTGCTTAAGAGTATCCAAACCAAGCCACGAATTCCACTTATTAAGCCTACACATGGAAATTCCAGGCAGAGGATCGTCAGAATGGAATGCGCACTCTCTCCCCGGATCGGCCCATCCCAGTGACTCTCAACGAATAAAATCGCTGAGCCCTTTGGGGAAGCAGGAACATGCTCCCAACTTCCTCACCGAGGTTGATCAATGAAGTCTCAGGAATCTGTAACAGGATTTCCTCACGTTGTAACGCCACACTGGCTTGATTGATGACAAGCCTTTTGTTTTGCCCATAACTGAATGAGCTTCCAGAATAGCACCACTTCCAAATTTCCATTGTTTTTCTTTCCCCCCTCCCCCTTCCCCCCCCCACCCCAACCCTCACACCACCCACCCCACAATATCAATTGGGGAAGCATCACCCAGATGGAATTTTCTGTGTCTCGGCGTAACATGGTCAACAACGGCAATTTATCTCAGTTCTTAACAATGAACATCTGTAGATGAATCTTCTCCAAAACGCTGGCCACTGGGAAATCCACAAGAGGTCGCCCTGCAGTGACCTCTGATGGTCCTTTGCCTCCAGTGTTCCCTCCCTCCCTCCCTCCCTCCCTCCCTCCGGGACATTACGCAGGACTTCCTCTGCACTATGGGGAAATCACAAGGGCAGTCCCACATTCTCTGTGTTGCTCCAATGTTCTGTCGCTTCAAGCATCTGGCTGCTTGCCAGATCCTCTGTTGTGATTCGGGTCCTAATGACTTCCAGTGTGCGGGTTTCTCGAACAATTACGAAGCTTTCATGTTACCCATCCTCGCTGCAGATCGAGATTTCACACGTGATTGAGCAGTTTTCTGGTGGAGACGGTTCTCATTTCGGTTGAATTGATGGTAAATTTGCTTAACCGGCCACATGTGTCCCCTGAATTCTCCAGTTATAATTTGCTGCTTTGAGCCCTGCGTTCAGTTAAGATGGCCCCATCTTGACTTCGCCTGGTAAGACTATTTTGTCTTAAAATCTAAGCTCTCTGCAGAATTGTGGAACACACTCAAATTGGATGTTAGCTTGGTAACTGTACTGTAATTGCAAAACGGGTAGCCACTACACATTACAATGCATCCTGTGAAATGCTTTGATGTGTGCTCCCAGTATGAAAGCTACTACCAACGCAAGGATTATTATAGCCAGGTAAGTCCAACACAGATAGTCTCTCTTTAGCCTCTTGGGGGAGAGAGAGAAACAACACAGGCAAGCAGGGCTGGGCTCAATGATACAACATATCGCAAACAGCCTTGACATGAACATGTAATTTTATCCGGGGTGGGGGGGGGGGGGGGGGGGGGAGTGGATTGTCGGACAGGACGCCAGGAGGGAGAAACTTTTCGTTTTACGAATTGAGAGCGTGAAGACAGCGACCCTTTAAGTGTTTCCATCGAACATGGGACAAAAATATTTAGTTTTCAGTGGGGTTGAGTCACAAGGACAAACAAGGAATGCCAATAGTTTCTGGAAAATGACTATATTTGGATAACTTCTGACCCTGGAAGCTACAAGGCCACTTGCTGGCGATGATTCATTGCAGTGGTACCCATTTTACCAGCATTTGAGACAACAGCGATGATCCCTGCTGTGTCATTGTGGCTGCAACCTCATGTCAGCAACACAGTCCACTTCAAACTCAGCGGTTAACTCATACGAGCCTTGATAGCTTCCTGCAGCGATCCAACATCCAAACAACATGATAATCACTGCTTTACGTCACTTGATATCCTGTTAGAAGCAGTATATCGAGAAGTGGAAGCCAGAGTTAGATGGCGTTTTATCCATCTCAGGACATGAGTCCGATTGATTCATAGAAATCATGGAAATTTACACTTACGCAAATCAAGATCACTTGGTCCATCAAACCCTTCCGGCCTCTCTCTCCTGTAGCTCAGTGGTTAAAGCACGTGCCTGATCAGTGTGAGACCTGTGTTCGAATCCAGGCAGATCAGGGCGAAACCTTGGGCAGGTTTCATTACACTACATGCCTAATAATAATCCGTCCAAAAAAAAACAAAGTAATAAAATTGGTCATTTCAATTAAAGATTAATACTTTAACCACGCAGTAATGTCCTATTCGCCAACAACTATACAGTGAATTTGCTTTACAGTATATTCTGTGAAGTGCTTTGAAACGGCAATAAGATGTGAAAAGCACTGTATCAAATGCAAGGATTATTATTATTTTATTATTATTACTCATTCAGTTCCTACTACCCTGTCATATCCCCAAACGCCTTCAAGCCTCTATCATTCATGTACCTGGCTACTTTCCTCTTGAAACCCACTATGAATTGTGCCTCTAGCACCATACTTGACAGTGTATTCCAGGTCCCAACAACTCTCTGAGTGAAACAGAACCTCAGTGTCAATTATTTGTGCTTATTCCCTTGCTCACCTGAATCCTCACTTGGTATTTTTTTTTGATCAGTTGGGTGGCTAAGGCATTTGGAAAACATTATGGAGTCAAACCAGGTAGAGTTCCAATACACATACAGTTTCCCTTTTCTCAGAATGGAGTCTGTGCATCCTCCCTCTTCCCCAGGCAGAGAGCTGCCCGCCTGTTCACCTAATCCCGGAATGTATTCTGCACAGGTTGCCAATTTTCAACAGGTTGGATGATTGGCCTCACCTCTAATCATTTGGGTCCTTGTTTGAGAGAGGAATAAACCATTAAAATCGGTCATTCACTTTATTTGCGTGTGCAGATTGGACCCCGTGTTTACCTATGAATATGGAGCCACTATACTTTGTGGTAAAATCCTGCAAAGCACTTTAAGGTGTCTGATAAGACATGATATCAAGAGTAAGGATTAGTTGTGAGATCAAAATAAGGTCAACTCGGGATTCAGCTCATTGCTCCATCTACCAACGCAACAATTCCGGCTTTAATAAATCTCAATCTATCTCGGTAACTGAAAGAGTTTGTACTTTGGTTCTTTTGAAGTGAACATTGTTTTGACGGATGCTTTTGAAGCTGTAACTGTTTCCGAGAAACCCAACGTTAAGTTTGTGTATATAGGATGGAGGCCAACGCTAAGGCAGTGAGACTATATATGGAAACCCAGAGTTGGAAGCGTGATAAGGGGAGAATGGCTGGAGAAGTGCGACATCGTGACAGCAAGACCTTGTGGTACTTGAGTCTGGCCTCAATCGTAATGGTGTCTGATGTGAATGAATCGATTGCTAAACTGAAATTTACAAGCGGGGGAGGATAAAAAATAGTGATTCATTTGTCCAGTGGCGTGGGTGTAGATTTGTGATGTCTTTTTTTTTTCTGTTGAGTTGAAATGTTCTCATTGCTTAATCCAAATATTTATCACATATTGAGCAGCCTCATCGATTCAACATCAAAAGATCCAGTACCGCAGGATTAGAAAGGCAACAACAGATCAGGAACTGATGAAGATGCGGGCGGGCGGTGGGGGTGGGGGGGGGGGAGGTAGGAAGGAGTGAGACCGGCAAGGGATTCAAAACATCTTATATTCTCTCAAAATGCAGAAATAATAATAATCCTTGCCCTTGATGCAATCCATCAAGACGTCTCAAAGCACTTTGCAGGATTGACTCGTGGCAACTTGTGGGAAAAGACGACAGCCAATTTGCACACTTCAGTGCTTCACAACCGGTATTGAAGTGAGGGACCAATTTTATCTGGGGGATTGTTGGTCAAGACTATAGTAGGTTGTCATCCACCTGAACAGGCAGACACATGGGCCCTAGGTTTAAAGTCTCAACTGGAGAATAGCGTCTCCAATAAAGCAGGGCTTCCCCACTGTTGTGCTATCAGCTGAAAGACACGGAATAAGTCCTCAGATATCCCTACATCCTTAGGACAAAGCATGAATTGTTACACTATGATTCTAATTTGGAGTTGTAAAGAGGAAAAAAGTCATTAAGGGCGATTTCGCAGCAATAGTTCCACTGAAATGTTACATTATAAACATTAGCCGCCCTGTCTCCTGACGGATACCATTTAACGGCTCCATTTATTATTTCCGATACATAAATTGCCAATCCCGAATCAAATTTGCTTTTAAAAATATAATTCACTTCCTTCAGGAGGGCCCCATTTCAAGTGAGCCAAAATGCTAAATTGGGTTCAGAGGATTAGACAACATGCACTAGAATGTGTTTTATTTTTCTTGGCTATAAACATGGCGTTTGTTTAGATGGTGATGCATAGCTTGTCATGCAAATTATACTGATGCTTTGCAGGACTTTAACACAGGTGTCCTAGGTCAGTGGCCAAGCACCAGGAAATCTTGTGTATGTGTGTGTGTGCGCGCGTAAAACAAAAATCCCGCGGTCTCAGGATGTGGTCAGACAACTCTTTATCCTCGAGCACAAACACTGTCTTCCCAAACTATATCGTGCAAATTTACCATCAGCGCACTTGTGTGGGCAAAAAAACAACATACCCGATCCCTGACCTCAGCATCTCGTTGGGGGAACCACGTAATGCCATTGCTTTGCTGTGGCTTACACTGACGGTTCTCCGCGGTTGTGTCTTTACGTCAGATGCCGTGCTACTGGTGAAGCCGTTTTGATGCGGGCTCACTCTCACAGAGGAGTGGGAGGAATCAAGATTCAAGGAAAGACAAATGACTTCCTCTGAATCGGCAGGTCCGGGAAGAGAGGGAAGTGGTCAGCAATGGAACGAATGTTTGATGGAAGCGACAAGCCAGGACACAGGTCTCACGGAGCTCGCTAACACACTGCAATCCTTGTTAAATCCTGCTATTCAGTTCTCAAATTGGGGATATTATAGTAATAATATAGTATAATCTGAACTGTTCAGCACCTTGGGACGTCTTCCTGTGAAAGGCGTTCTACAAATGTAATTTTATTATTGTTGTACAGTAATAAGAATTTGTACATTTGGTAGTGTCTTTCATATGAGAAGGATGTCACAAAGCACTTCACAGGATATACTGAACTGTAAAGTGCAGTGACTGTGTGTTTTGTGGGTGAACTTGGCAGCCAAGTTGCAAACACTGAGGTCCTGCAAACAGTCGTGACGTGAATGACCAATTTTATTTAATTTCAGTATTATGTATGAAATGCTGCTGGAAGTTGATTAAAGGCTCGGCCAGCTCTCTCGACACAAACCCCCCTTTGATAATGTCAAACGTACAGTACTGTACATACACTTTTCTCTGAAGGCAGCCCTCCCAAGTGCCGAAAGCAACGTCAAGGCCAGAGAAAGCAAACAAATCAAATCGATAAGAAAATTAGTCAGGGAGTTAACATGGCAATATCAATATTTTAATTGGAAATCCTTTTTTCAGGAGCGTTAAAGACTATGTTAGAGTGGCGATGTCAGATTCAAATCCTGCAATTTCATACCACCTTTACATTAATAATACACACAGTCAATTCACTTTTACAGTATATTCTGGTAAGCGCTTTGAGACAGCTCGAAGACGTGATAAGTCAAGATCATAAATAATAAACAGCTACTTGTAATAATAAATAAATCGTGCGCAGAGCCGACAATCAGCGGTGTGCGGCCAATGAAATCACCGAATAATCACTACAACGTGTGGAACAGCAATTAATTTGAAAGAAACAATCATTGTTGGTGGCGAATTCTCAGACGATTTGGAATCTCCACTCCCCCCCCCACCACCACCCCATACCCCACCTCTACCACCACCAGCTGAGTCCTAATCCAGTGTGTCAGAATAGAAAGGTGGGGGGAATAAGGGAACAGAAATCTGTCTGGCTCTATCTCTACTCTATCATGCAGAAATTATTTACCGGTCTGTTTGCTGTTATCAGTGAGCTGCAGCAGACTGGATATTTGTATCTGAATGTTGCTGAAAGGTTATCAGGGGCTGGACAGCAGTGCCCTTTACCAGAACTGCAGGGATGGGGCTCAGTGTCAGAGGTTAACAGCCACACCACCCTGGAGCATAACACACCCAAAATCACCCTGTTCCTCTTCAGAATCTCGTTTTACAATTGGAAATCAGCAACTGGTCCCAGTTGCCCCATTCGATCATGTATTATGTCATATTTCACCCCCAAATCGCCCACCTTTCACCCACAAATACACAGTCAATTCACTTTACAGCAAATCTTGTAAAGTGACAAGCTTTGCGATGTCACGATGATGCGATAAAGAGCTATATCAATAATATAATAATAATCCTTACATTCGATTTAGCGCCCTATCATCTCTGCGAGACGTCTCAAAGCGCTTCACGGGATATACTGTTAAGTGAGTTGACACTATACTTTGCAGATTAAATGATATCAAACGCAAGGTTTATTATTATTTTTTATTATTATTCTTAGATTCGTCCAGATCCATTAAGGAGACGAAAATAATCTTCACTCATTCTCAGAAACAGTTAACATAACAGCCTTCGAAAAACGCAAACAAGTACTGTACAGTATATAGAAAATAAAACTCCAAATAGGGGATTTTGACTCCGCCATAATCAGCCCATATTTATCAAGTATAAATATTCCGAAAGGTGAATTCTATACTCCACACTTGACACATGTGCCAGAACAGTACTGACTGTGTTGCAAATCAGACATTTAGCTGTGTTTTCACTGGTGGCAAGTCTTGTAAGCCATAAAGACTTTCCGTTTCTATCAAACAACGCTCATAATAAGTTGCTGCAGTTAGCAGCTTTCAAACCATAACACAGCTCTGCCTCACAACGGGGATCCTAAGAGCAAATCCCCGTTACAAATCCTTTGGCAAAGCTTGCAAGTTAGACCCTCTCTTGCTTTCAAATGTTACTTCACACTGGTGGGCAATTTGAGGAAATGTGTAACAACCTTTTAGAAAACAAATTAAAGACCACTAATAATTACTCACAAATCACAGCATTTGAATCCTTGGACTTAAAAATGTCTCCCTTAATGCGCCATCGTTGGCAACTTAAAATTTTGATGTGCACAACACGTGGAATGGCTCCCGAGTTAATACTGCAATGTCTCCTTTTTAAGATACGGTTTGTGGATCTGTCAGCCCTGGCTCACTTGTTAGCGATCTTTACTTTGAGGGAGAAGGTTATGTTTTCTAACCTCAACATTGGGACTTTGAGCTTCACATCGGGACACTATACGGGAGGCAGGAATTCGCCGAGTGGAAGTTGGGGAGGGTGAGTGGTTATGTTATGATTTAAATTTTGCCTGTACACTTCTGATTTGGTTCCAAAAATTGTTGGGAGTCTTACAGTGTCCAAGTAGCTGACGTGACATTAGGCGTTTGTGAGTAATTCACAACTAATTTCTGACGCCACAAATTTCTTGTAAATGGGATGATATGACCTTTGTGTGCCCCACGTCCAAAGATCCTACATCATTATAACAATTCAACATGACAATAATGTCTAACTCAGACTCACCAAACTAGTGTGCAATCTAGGCTTCCGGACTCGTGGAGGACTCGTGGAGTCTTGGAGCTCAGTGATCAGAGCATTTGCTTTACATGCAAGAGACCTGGGTTCAATTCCAGGCCAGGGTGAAACCTTGGGCAAGTTTCCTTACTCCACATGCCTGATAATAATCCCTGAGAACAAAAATCAATAATAAAATTGGTCATTTCAATCCACGACTGTTTGTGTTGACGCTGCTGTGCGCAATTGGCTGCCGTATTTCGACCACAAATATACAGTCAATTTACTTTACGGTATATTCTGTGAGACGTTTAGAAAACATGAAATGCAAGTATTATTATTATTATTTCAGTTGAAGCACGCGGTCGCAGGAGCTCGACAAAGGTCATGGGATAAACGAGGAAACACGTAAACAACAACAACAATTTGCATTTATATAGTGCCATTCAGCATCCTGGAGCAGTTTACTTAATGTGGGGCTTAGCGTCCCAGACAGGTGTAAGTTAATCGCACGGGGGTGAGGTGTAAGGTGTAAACTTTCTGGTTGACTAGATATTCGGGAGACTGTTAGTGAAATAGAAGAGGCTGCCAGTCCCACAAAACACACACAGTCGATCCCGCTTTAAAGTGCATCGAGTTTGAAAACGTGAAAGGCTCTGTACGGTATCAAATGTAATAATAATAATAATAATAATAATCCTGGCATTTGATATAGCGCTTTTCACATCTTATCGACGTCTCAAACTGCTTCACAGAATATACTGTAAAGTGAATTGACTGTATATTTGTGGGCAGAACGCGGCAGCCAATTGCGCACAGCAACGTCCCACAAACAGTCGTGGATTGGAAATGACAAATTTTTATTATTGTCTTTTTTGGGGGACGGATTATTATTAGGCTTGTGTGTGGAGGAAGGAAGCTTGCCCAAGGTTTCGTCCTGATTTGCCTGGATTTGAACACAGCTCTCACGCTTGTAAGGCGAGCGCTCTAACCACTGAGCTACAGGAGGCAATGTAAGGCACATTGTCTTCCTACGTTCTATTCACTTACCAGTGTGGGATTTTACTTACTAAGAGGCAGGATGGACAAGCTTTAACAATTAACATTAAACACATGAAATCTCCTGGGAGTCAGCCCTTCAACAGTTAAAAGAAATGAGCTGGACTAGACGCCAAGCTGAGGCCCAGTGCAGCTCGCTGACCCCAAGGCTGGTTCATGTTACACCCCAAACCGCAAAGCCGCGTCTCAAAGGGCAATGATCTGTTCCGAGCGTCACTCGTTTATCCTGCGATCTTACTGCAGTGCTTGCGATCGCTGGCACATCGCCAGGTTACATCGCGCGCTCGCTCCGACACAACAGAGAGACAGACGTGCAGAGTCACAGAGAGTCACACTGAAGACATCACAAGGCTTTTCTGACGAGGTTTCCCCGACATGTGACTCATATCGTAAGCTTGTCGTGCCTCGTTGGGACTTTGTGAAACCAGGCGGTCGATACGGTAATCACAAATCTCCCCATGGTGGGCGCAGAGCTTGCCGGAAGTTTGTGAGAAGTTACGTTGAACAATGACCACAGCAAATTGTATTTATACAATGGTTTTCACGTCGAGAGGACATCCCAATAGTATTATAATAATAATAATAATCATCCTTGCATTTGATATAGCGCTTTTCACATCTTATCAATGTCTCAAAGCGCTTCACGGAATATACTGTAAAGTGAATTGACTGTATGTTTGTGGGCAAAACGCGGCAGCCAATTACTCACAGCAGCGTCCCCCACAAACAGTCGTGGATTGAAATGACCAATTTTTATTATTGTAGGTTTTTTTGGAAGGATTATTATTAGGTGGATGGAGTAAGGAAACTTACCCAAGGTTTCGCCCTGATCTGCCTGGATTCGAACATAGGTCTCAGGCTTGTAAGGTGAGTGCTCTCTAACCACTGAGCTACAGGAGCCATTATGAAATGTTGCGTTTGAAGCTGATGTAAAAACCGGGCTGACTGCCCTTTACAGAAACCTCCAGCGAGCGCCTTGCCTCGGTTAATTGCGCTCTCCCTTCCGAGTCAGTGGGTTGTTGTGTGTTCAATCCCTGCGTCAAGGCTTTGAACTCAAATAGCGCTGCGGCGGAGGCTGGCATAATAGGTTAAAGCGCTCTGAGGCGCTACCCTGCGGTGAGGTGTTTGCTATATAATCGCAAGTCATTGGCGGTGCCTGGGTGTACATTTACAAACCTGACAACATACCAGTAGTGACAGAGAGCGAGAGAGAGAGAGAGAGAGAGAGAGAGAAAGTGAGAGATTTTATCCCATTTCTGTATACAAAAGGCCTTTGACTCCCAACGTTGTTGACAACTCACTCACTGAGTTGTAATACAAAGTGCCTGATCCCCAGGGAACATATTATTATAGCCAGTGGAGTGGAGACACATAGTGTGCCTGGATACAAGCATAGAGGGTGCGGGTGGCAGGCAATCACTTGCGTTTATATATCCACCGCTTTTCACGTGAGGTGACGTCTCCAAGCGCTTTGACAGAGCCATGGTGAGAGCAGCCAATGGCTGCGTCTAAAACATTGGCTACCTACAACAACACCGACAACAAAATTACATATAGAGCGCCTTTCACGTCGGGAGGACGTCCCAAGGCGCTGTTGAACAGTCAGGTTAGAGGGGCAGGGTAAGGGGGGGATGTGGCAGAAGAGAGTTGGGAGGGGAGGGAGAGAGTCGGGAGGACAGCAGAAGGCACGGTCAAAGAGGAGGCTCTTGAGACCGGCTTTGAATGAGGTGAGGGAGGGAGCGAGGCGAAGGGACACTGTGGGATGGAGTTCCAGAGTGTGGTGGGGGGTAGAGAGGCCGAAAGCCCATCCGCCGATGGTAGGCCGGGTCGGGCGGGGGACATGAAGGTTCTGCTGTCTGATTTTGATCTGGTCTTGCCCTGGCCTGAACCATTTTTTAAGTTAACTTTCCCGTCACTGCAAGCTAAACATGCAGCGCGATGAAGTACGTACTCGTTGCTGGGGAAGGTCTGCAGGCGAACTCTCAAAGCAGTCTCTTGTTGATTATGCCACAGATTCAATTTGCCCCCAATTATGAACTGACCTCCCCTTTAATTCGATTAAACTCGGTGGCTGTTTCTAAAAAATTTGCAGCGCTTGAATAACTTGCGCTAATTAACGCAAGGGGCAAGTTACAAGACTCCGCAGACTTTAACCTGACATTTTTTTCCCCCCCGTATCTCTCGCCTCCCAGAGTCTAATGCGTTTTCCCGCAGCCACCTCCAGGATTTCCAAATTTCCTGCGGTCATTTCATTAAACACCAAATACTTTCGATCTAACTTTTAAGTTAGATCGCAAAATGTCTTTATCTTTCTCCCCCACCCACCACACACCCACACCCACCCACACACACACACACACAGGAGTGAGGCACAAGGCCGTTCTTCTTGATCGTTCTGTGGAGTGTGAAACAATAAGTCATCGTGAAAGGGTTAACCAGGGCTGAGTACAACTCGGTATCAAGTATCATGTACGTTCTGCCACCTCTAATAACGCACTAATCACAAAGAGGACGTACAACAAACAACCTTGTTCTATATTCTTATAACGATCCCGTTGAAATCCCCGCATCTCTCTCAGGAATTCTGTGCTACTTATAGATAAGTAGTGTCTCCGCTTACAATCACAGCCCTCAGTGGCTGACTGGTCGGTCACCAACAGAAGTAAATTAAGTTTAATACTCTAATTTGCTACAACCACTCCCATGTAATGCAGTCCAGATGGACCGATACACTACCTATAGGTCGGTGGTAATGAATTCTGCCTGGAAGCTCTGACAAAGCTTGTTGGAAACGCATTGATGTCAACCTTCAGCGACGTGGGGAATTGGCTATTTTTAGTCGTGACCCTCACACGTCCGATGCCTTTTATCGACTCGTTTAATCAGAGCGGCTTTTCTGCTGCCGTTATGCATTACTCCAGTCATTCTGTACTTAGCAAGTGAGCCGCAGAGAGCTCTGTCGCTCCCCCACCACTCTCTCTCTCTCTCTCTCTGTGTGTCGGCTTTTCTCTCTCTACCACCCACCCACCCCCGAAACAAATTTACTCAGTGAAATACACGGCATCTGGTTTTGTGTCAAAGCTTATACACTTGCTTGGCAATTGAAAACAAGACTCGACTGAGAACAAGCAGTCCTAGTTGCAGACTAACTAATTAACCTACATCTGGAATCAATTAAACATGGAGTCACCGGCACATGGGAACTGCTGTCCTTATCACACAAGACCAGTTGCAAGGATGAGTGAGGAGAATACTGTTGGAACTTTGAAACAATGCTATTGGGTTAGATTTAACCCAAAATACACACACACACACACACACAGAAAGAGCCAGGCTTGGAGAATTAGTGACAGTATCTGATTTGATGTTAACACAATATGAAAATAGGCAAAAAAAAATTGAATACTGGGAATGCCCAGCGCACAACAATAATATTAATATTATTCCTTGCATTTACGTACAATATACTCTATGGAATGTTTTGAGATGCCTAGGGTGATGTGGTGAGGCACTATATCAAATGCAAGGATTGTTATTATTATTATTGATTTGGTATAGCACCGTATCACTTCATTTAGATGTCTCAAAGCGCTTCGAGACTATATTGTATATTGCGTGAGTGAAACACGGCAGCCGTTGCCGCAGCAGTGTCCCAGTTGTGGATTGACTGGACAATTTTCATCTTTTAATGCTGTCAGTGATGCATTGTCCCCCTCGATCCGCCAATCGACTGACGACCGGATTCCTACGTATTGCTTGAGGTGCGTTGAGTACGGAAACTTTCATAAGGTTTCACCCTAACCGGGGATGGAACCCAGAATCCACTCGCTTGCGAGGTGAGCTCGCTAACTGCGAGTGCGCCGGTCGACACCACCATCACCACCGACCGCACAGGTCTCTCATATTTGTTTCTCTAACTCGTGCTATTTCGGAGAGAGAGCTAGCGTCATGTACTTGGCAGAACAGTTTGTTTTACCCTCTCGCTCGTGGCCTGGCCAACTCACCAGAGCAGGTCGTTCAAAACAGCGTTCAGCCGGGGCTCAAATATTCCGAGGCAATATTGTTAGTATTATTTTTTTTAATTTCAATTTTAAAAAAAGCTAGCAAGAGAGAGAGAGAAAAAAAATACTGTTACTTCTCTGGGTGTTTATCAACTGTCTCTGGTGCAACCGGACACAGATTGCGAGGGCGTATCTTGCCTATTACATCGTTGGCCTTTCACATTCCTCGTTATCTGTGCCGTGGGACAAGCCAGAGATGCTTCTCAGTCTCTCAATAGTCCTGTCAACTGCGTAAAGCCCGGCATCATTCACAGGCATGGCACTACTGATTTCGAGTCTATTCAGATCGAATTACAAGTGCATTACTTTGGTGACT
This sequence comes from Hydrolagus colliei, assembly GCA_035084275.1. Lineage (NCBI taxonomy): Eukaryota > Metazoa > Chordata > Chondrichthyes > Chimaeriformes > Chimaeridae > Hydrolagus > Hydrolagus colliei. Next base: position 3,212,311 of record CM068756.1, on the reverse strand, counting down.
TCTTATGCTCTTTAAGCTTTCACTCTAATTACCTCGGATGCCCGGCTGGTCACAAACGACATCTCCCCAGTTGACCAGCTAACACTCGAGTTCACGGCCAGTGAATAAAACTTTCTAGTCACCCTTCCTTCCCACTCTTGACTTTTCCAAGTCACTTTAACGAAGATATAGACGGCTGAATCTTTACTCCCCACATCTCTAATAATCCCCTTAAAAAAAACTGTGGTCACTCAATCCACGACTGTTTGTAGAACACTGCTCTGCGCAATTGGCTGCCACGTTTCGGCACTGTATAAAAATATACAGTCAATCCACTTTACATTAAATTCTGTGAAGCGCTCTCAATAACATGATGAGGTGCTATATCAAATGCAAAGATTGTTATAGTATTATAATGAATGTCCCCCACTCTGCCCAGCAAGTAACCAAATTGTTTTAAATAGCCCAAAGCAAGCACATGCCTATCAAACCCCTTCCCTCCCTACTTCTTTGAACCCTATTCAGATTAGATTTATAATCATCGTGAACATGTAAAAGGCAAGATAAAGCATTTTTATCACGTTAGTACATGAATATGGTGACAGATTATGCAGTGATTAGATAATGATAAAAACAAATCCAGACCCTATCTTCTCTTGGACCTGGAATGAGTGAAAAGGCCCCATTCACTTTTACCTGAAAAAGTCACTGGCGTTTTCTTTTCCACTGCTGCGCTGGCTGGCGGACTCCTGGTTTTTTTTATTTTGGAGAGAAAAAAATATTAATACGCTTTCATTGAAACCTTGCCAGACTGAAGAAGGTGCTTTTTTTTTGCTGGGAGAAATTTACACTGAAAATGGTTCACACATTCTAAGTGCAACCTGAAGTCAGAGAGACTTGGAAGCAATTCCGAAGCTCTCTTGCCAATGAAAACAGAGGGAATTAAATCTTCTAACTGAAGGGTGTGAGGCTCTCAATATTTTAGGGCTTTTTTTTGAAGAAAAAAGAAAACTTGATGTTTAAGGAACCAAAGAAATCCTAACATTTAATCACAGCTTGTAACTCTGATCTGTGCTGAACTCTCCAGGGGAGTTAGTATTAGCCTCGGGCTAAGGACAGGGGTAATATATCATCCAGGATTCCAGTGACAATTGCCTGTTTTGAGACACAACACCCACTCCTTCCTCCGTACCACCTCCCCCACTTCCCCCCGTGAATATCACACTAGACCCCCAAATTCCACCTCATCTTAGCCTGAAAGGCCATCTTGTTTTTTATTATTAAAGCTACAAATAATTTGCGCCTCTGCAGCGCTGAATTGGAGTTTGAGCGTAGACTGTGAGCTCAAAATTCTTGACGTGGTGGGGCCTGAACCCAGACTCTCTTCTGACTCAAGAGGCTCGAGAGTGCTAATCACGGAGCCAGGCTGACACGCGTCGAGTCACACAGGGCTGCTTTTCTGCATTCAATGGCCAATGGATTAGAGTTGGTCACTTTGTCTGCATTCGATGCACCTGGGAATGGTGTCCTGCGCAAGACATCTCCAAAAGGAAATGATTTGAAGATGTAAAGCATATTCAGCTTGAATACCCTCAAAGGCCATTGCATTCTCCGTAGCGTTGAATTTACGTATGCTTCTGAGAATCATGTACGAAGACAGTAATCTGTAAACCTGTCGGTTAGCAACAACAGGTCCATTGAATAAGTGCTTCGCTGCTACAAGGAGGCCAATCAATGCTTGTCTGACCATTCGTCAGACAAGCATTGAGTTATTAAGAACTACAAGTTTGACTTGAGTTATTAAGAACGACAAGGGTTTGATTTGACGATTGTCAGTAATAACCATTCCTCAAAGCAAATTGAAGGCTTACCATTGCGAGAGTCTCACAATGTTAAGATGAAGTGAAATTTCAGATCCGGGGAATGATTACGTGGAATCATGAAAGGACAATATAATACTAATCACTTAATCAATTAATTAATCAATCCACTTTACAGTACTGTATATGCTGCAAATCTCTTTGAGGCAACAACAGCAACACCTGATGGTGGGGTGGGTGGTTCAGGAGACATGGAGCAGGCAGGAGCCTGCTGAGCGGAGGGCGTGGGAAGGTTGGTAGGAGGTTAGGAAGTTGCAGAGGTCGGGTGGAGCAAGACCGTCGAGGTTTTGAACGTGAGGATCAGAATCTTGAATTGAATCCTCTGTGTGATGGGAATCCAGTGGGGTCGGGTGAGAATGGGTGTGATAGGGTCACGGAGCCGGGTGCGGGAGAGGACATGGGCTGCAGAAGTCTGTATGATCTCAACAACGTGATAAGACGCTGTATCAAATGCAAGGATTATTCATTATGAAATTGTCCTTATAGAAGCCTCCAATCAGCCAAAAAATCAACCATCATAATGGAAAACCTAAAGGCTGAGAAAACAAATGGCTGAGGTCATTTTTCTTTCGGAAGCCAAGAGGATTTAATAAGATCCTCATTAAGTTGCTATTGCCTAAAAAAAAATGGTCTGAGGTTCAGTTTTGCCTCCGCTCACTGCAGGCGATCTGAATAACTGGCATTTTATTTCACGCACCAGAAAGATCTGCCAGACTAAATTAGCTTCTTATTTGCCACGGGAAAGGCATATGAAAATTGCTGTTACCTGATTCAAAGAGGAAAAGGCTGGGAGATCATGAATCAATAAACTGTTACAAAAATACACTGCTGCATTTTTAATAGCACCATTTATTCGACGTGAAATTTTTGGCTTCCTTCAAATCCTGTCATGGTCCCCTCAGGCTACCGACCACAGAAACTTGTTATTTGTCCAGCAAAAAGAGATATTTATTTAGAAAAGTTATTTTAAAAAATAAGCAGCATATCAGTGAGAGCTCTTTTAAAAAACATATATATATTTGATATTTTTTATTACATCCGATAGGGATGTTATGTAGACAACATAATGTGCCTGTTGGAGTGTGTTAATAACTAAATGAAGCATTAATGACAAATATGAGGAAACAGATAAACATTTATGCCCGCAGTCATAATAAACTAGCAAAATTACTAACATTTTATGCTGTTCTTTTCACAAGTGAATTTTGCCTTCCCCATTCGAGCATGAATGGGTAAGCAGAAAAGTGACAAAGCATTAAGAATTTCCTCTTGTTGGTAAAAATAGTCGTTTTTTTAAAACAAAAACTAGTGAGTCGTTCGCTATTGCTGAACTCTGGGCCCATATTGCGGAATGTATAACACTCAGTCCAGTGACCATATGGGTAGTGATCATTCAAACCTTGCTTACTGTATGTTTGAGTCAGCATGGAAACTAATTGCTCAGGATAGAGGAGTAGATCAGTGCCTGTACAGCAATCCAATGACAAATGAGCAGCGCCTCTTGGTATCTTAATACTGTACTCAGTTCAGGAAAGACCACCCTGTATATATCTCAGCTGCTCCCAGCTCAATAAGAGAGACCTGCTCAAGCCTGGAGCATTGCTTTATCGGGTAGTCATAAACTCCCCATCAAAGGGATTATATCATAAACTCCCAAGCGTAGGGAATTTCTCCTGGTGTCCTGGTCAGCAATCCGCCAATCAACAAAATCCATCCTTCGCTTAATTGGCTGCTTGTGGGATAATGCTGTGCGCAAATTGGCTGTCGCCTTTGACTTCAAAATAAGCAGTCACTACACTTTGCAGTGAGCCCTGTGAAGCGCTTTGAGACGTCCCCATGACGTGAAAGGCGCTGCGTCAAATTGCAGGGAATCTTATTACCATCAACATAATCGTGATCGTTTTATCTTGAACTATTCATTCTCAGAACTTACATGTCACTAAAATAAATTGCAGGCATTTCACAGTGTGCCTGGGTTAGACATCGCTGTGCAGTTCAGGGAAAAAACACAGATTGCACTGCCAGATACCCTTTCATTACTCACTGCCAAAATGTGATTAGTTTCCACAGGCCTGATTTCTCAAATTTTTTATTTATATCCATTCTAAACCCATGAGATTGCTGCTCAGTGAGTGAAGTAACGAGTAGGGTTTGCGATGTGTGATAGGTATGTATCACCAGCGATGCTGTGATAAAGCTGCAATTAGGATTTGCCTGCTCTGGTGTCACTGAGCTTTGCTGCTCTTGTTGAAAGAGTCTTACCTGGCAACCAAATCCAAGCCTTTGGGATGCTCAGTGTCCTCCCTCCCCACTAAGCGTGGCTTCCAGTCCCAGGTCACAAGGCGATGTTCTCTGAAGAGGTAGTGGTGGTGGTGGTAGTGGTAAACTTTGCCGCCAAAACAATCACCGGGACGGGAGAGGGCGTTGAAGCTGACCAATGCCCAAGTCCAGCTCTCTGGAGCCCCGCCGGGTACATCTGCTGTGGGAAGGCAAGTCCAGGCCATCAGCTGGTGCTCTGGTTGTCAGCTGTTTGCTCTTCCACCCACTTGGGTTTGTCGTGTGTTCTTTCCTGTTCAAACGCTGAGCCTTGGAGGGAGCCAGTGACATGTCTGGTGAATGCCTTCGCCTGTTCCCTCTTGGCCTGCAAGCGCTCGGGTTTTTTTTCGGCTCCAGCATATGAGTCATCTGCCATGGGTAGGACGCACGTGCTTGTGTGGGACTCAGTTTCTGTGGGCTGGCCGGTGTTTTTATTTGGTCGGCCGGGTTATCTGACACATGCGGAAACCCATCGCCGTGCTTAATAGCATCCAAACCGAGCTGTGCATTCCATCTACATATGGAAATTGGGTAAATAAGGCTGAGGATAGGGCCACTGGGTTAGAGCAACCTTGGGGTGGGGCACCAAGTTTCCTAAGCAGAGACTGTGGCTGGCATTTTACCTCTTGCGGGTCAATAGAATCTAGATTTATTTGAACCACCTGGGCGTTGCCTGTTTATTTCTATGGTTGGGAAGACAGTCAAGAAGGGAAATTGCTCCCGTTTTTACAGTCCGCACCCATCAACCTTCGACTGATGCTCCGTGAAACACACAGAGTAGGAAAAGTCTCTCTCACTCACTCACTCACTCACTCACTCACTCACTCACTCACTCACTCACTCACTCACTCACTCACTCACTCACTCACTCACTCACTCACTCACTCACTCACTCACTCACTCACTCACTCACTCACTCACTCACTCACTCACTCACTCACTCACTCACTCACTCACTCACTCACTCACTCACTCACTCACTCACTCACTCACTCACTCACTCACTCACTCACTCACTCACTCACTCACTCACTCACTCACTCACTCACTCACTCACTCACTCACTCACTCACTCACTCACTCACTCACTCACTCACTCACTCACTCACTTTCACACACTTATATTTTTCATTTTGATGCCTTTTACTTTCTGCGGAGCAGCAAAATTCTCAGATTGCCCGTGGAAGAGAGAGAGAAAGACTTTACCGTTTTTGTATAAGAGAGGGAAAAAAAAGGCTACCGCTCGTAAATATTCATTTTCCTTCCAAAACCCAGCCCCCTACTCCGCCCCCCACACACACGCCAATTATATATATATAAAAATAAAATAAATAAAATAAAAAAGACGAAGACTCTTCTCCCTAAATCAATATCTCCACACAGTTATGACTTTTTTTTCCCCCCTCGGCTGATTTATAGCTGCGTGCAGTTTCACACTTCCTCCTCAGTATTGGCATCTCAACTGCCAACACAAACTGACTGAGCTTCACAGAAACTCAGTGTTATTCCATGGGACGGAAACAACGTGTCACATGCTGTCACAAGAAATATTAAAGTGCCCCCGCGTGATTAATGGACCCTGTGTGCAACAACCGGCAAAGTTATTTTAATATATCATATTTGAGCTCGAACCGGCGCATTCCGTGTGAGCTTAACGAGACCAGACCTGCTGAATGCGTAAAAGGAGACCAATCGGCTCTTCGTGTCTGTACTCGGGGGTGGTGGGGGGGTGGGGGGGTGGGGGAAGGGGGGGATCTGTGAAGGAGCGATCGGTTTAGCTCCGCCCTCCGACCCGTTTCCAACACACCGTTATTTTTGAAATATTTGCCTATTTCCATATTGAAAGGAAATATAAATCCTGCTGCAAGCATTGCTTTTGGTGGGTCATTCCATGTCTTAATAACCCTCTGTGTATATTATATACACACGCACGTATATATGTTTGTCTGTGATCTTACACGTATGCCTCCAAGTTACTTTCTCGCTGACAAGTGCAAATAATGTTTCCTTATTTACCCGACCAAAACAGCGGTCCGTCATAATTTGCAACCACTCTAACAAGTCTCCTCTCTCGACGTTAACCAGTCTCGTGAAAGCAGCCCCAGTTTCTCCAGCCTCTCCTCACAGATGGTACCATCCCAGTCAATCTCCTCTGTGCTTTGAAATCATTCACTGCAAAATAGACGGTCACTACACTTTTTTTTACAGTAAATCCTGCGAAGCGCTTTGACATCTGGCAATGCGTCGGGAATTTGGGGAAGTTGTTTCACAGACTTGACCAGTGTTGATAAAGCTGAGCCCTAAGCTCTGGGTTTGCGGGAGCGAGGGAGAGTGGGAGGGAGGGAGAGGGAGGGGTGAATAAATTAGACACATAGTGAGATGAGGGATTAATGTAATACACGGTTGTCACTGTTGCATTTCCTGCACACACATCAGAGAAAAACTGCATTGGTCCCAACGCTACTGTTTTCTTTTCAGAGGCAAAACCAGCCTAAATGCACAATTTACCTCTCTGCTTTGAATCATCGTCCTGAATTCAGCTGTAAATCAGCAATATGTTCTCAGATGCAAAGTATCACAACAAGGCTGTAAGTAACCTATTAGAAGGAACTTTATCTGCTTCAGAAATCAACCAATTTCTCCTTTTTATTGTGAAACACATTTATCCAAGCCAGTGAGGCTATAATACCTTAAATTAGTCTGCTGGATGTCCTCCAAGAATAATATGGGATACATTTATCGGACTGACTTAACAAATATAAATTACCAGCTTTCCTTTAGACCTCCAGCTCTCGTTACAGGTGGTAACTTCCCAAACTTGTGTTCTTTCCGTCTGATGAATTAAAACCGATGGCATAATATGCCTGGAGCATTGCTTCCTATTGCTCCTGTGTGTCAGGACCTATTCTTGCTGTGAGGCAAAACCGCAGGGAAAAGGATATTTGTGGATTGAAGCGAATATCTGAATGTGCTTGCTGTGAACTCTAATCTCTGTGAGCCCTTGATTATGTCAGTAAAATGGAGACATTATGCACTGGGAATGGCAATAATACAGAGGGAAGTGACATTTTTGTGACGTTTCATAGCACATTCCTTGGGATAATCGTGTAACACACTGTACATTTATGAAATAGTGTACATTTAACCCCGTAATTAATACTGAATAGCTGGAAACTATGAAAATGCCCCCTATTTGTGCCATGATACTGTTAAAAAAAAAAGAAGGGAGGTTCTCTTGCTGTCCTGGTCAACAATGCCTCTCCACAGATAAAATCGTTTATTTCATTTATTTCATTGGCCCTTTGTAGAAATTGCTGTGCACAAATTAGTTGAATGTTATGAGTTTGCATACTCACCACACAGTGAAATCCTGCAAAGCACTTTGAGATGTCTCAACAACGTGATAAGGCACTGTATAGAATTCAAGGATTATTATTCTAAATAACTAGGCTCTCCTACAGAATTACATAGAACGATACAAAAGACACTCAGCCCAAATAGTCAGTGCCAGGATTTACACCAGCCATCAACCACCAACCCCTGCAATGTAAACCTTCTCCATTCCCTCATTCTCTGACCCATTTGAGGGCTTAAGGCTAGGGCTAGGGCTGACCTTCTGGCTTATTAACAAACTTTCCTTCCAGCCCCACATGCAACAATACAAAGGAGAGCACGCATGCATTTCTGCGATAGAGGAAAGAGGAATAGGTACGCCCTAGCTGTCAGAAGAATAAAATGAATTACATCCTCGGTGTGACGTGCCGACTTAAGAAACAAGGAAAAACTACAATTCTTTTCCAATTTTAATTTCTGATTAAATAACCCACACGTCAATTCTACGCTGATTTGATATATATATTTGTAAAAAAAAATTCTGTGTGAGTCGAATGCCCGCAGAACCGCGTAGTTTTTCTCTCTTTATTGCAACTCCAGAAGGAAACGGAAAGTAGGGTTCTGGAAACGATGTGACGGGAGGTCACAATGTGAAACTCGGTTCAGACGTTCATTGCCAGACACTTTTAAGGTAACTGCATCTGCCAAGAGATCGTGGGATGAATTTACAGATGTGTTTCCAGACAGCTTTAATGCGAGATCCATCCTCGATTTCCTCTCCTTTGCTTTCGGGAATGCCATTGTTACATTTCCTGCAGCCTAATTTCCATGATCGATGCTTGAACTGCCGGCAATCCAATTAATTCCCAACTCAGGAAATGAGTGAAAAGTATTACTTGTTTTCATGTTCTAATGTTAATGCATTGAGTATCTAATAATAATAATAATACCAATAATAATAATAATCCATGCATTGTGTATTTTCTAGGTGAAACACAGTTGTCAATTCGCACAAAGTGATCTCTTTTAAACAATCACATAATGAAAGACCAATGGGGAAATCAGCACCCAGAAACATATCCTGTATCAGAAGCCCCCAGCCCAACCAGATTTTATTGCGTTGGATCGAGCGTCAAATGCATGGTTGAAACATTTCACAGAGATTCAGAACATTTTACTGACCAGGTCCAGGAACGATGGGTGATGACAGGGTGCAATAAATCCAAGTTGTTGCTGTTACATAATAATAATAATCCTTGCATTTGATATAGAGATTTTCACATCTTATTGATGTTTCAAAGCGCTTCACAGAATATACTGTAAAGTGAATTGACTGCATATATTTGTGGGCGAAATGCGACAGCCAATTGCGCACAGCAGTGTCCCCACAAACAGTCGTTGATTGATATGACCAATTTTTTTTTATTATTGTGTTTTTCTTGGACGGATTATTATTAGACGTGTGTGGAGGTTTCGCCCTGACCTGCCTAGATTTGAACGCAGGTCTCACGCTTGTAAGGCGAGTTCTCTAACCACTGAGCTACAGGAGCTCCATTGTTGTTGTAATCAGACAGCCACGCAATCAGAGTCAGAAGGCGTGAATGCCAAGCACTGTCCTGCGCTCAGTTAACCACACGCACTTTCCTAAATAGATGGTCAGGAGCGAGATCGCTGGCTCGATATTTCTTTTTCCGTTCCCCCAGCTCAAACTGCAGGAAGGTTTTTATATGCCATGGGTTAGAACATTTTGTACGGGGTGGTTTGCGATCTTGAGAAACGAGATGGGCAACATTGTAAAAGACAAGTCATATCTCTGAATTTATTGCCGGAAAAGCTGCAAGATTTATTTAATACAGGGGACATCCATTTTTTATGGATTTCATTAATTGCTGATACTATGAGTGAAACGTTGCATTTGGACCTGGAAAGGACGTTTTATTTCTATGTTAAACACACCGGTTTATCACATGACAGCCAGCCTGCTGCATATCCTTAAAATTGCAGAGAAGGATAATGTTATTAACCGCCACAAACTTATATACATATAAAAATACTTTAATAGGACATGTATACTGCTCCAAACAACTTGCTTATCCAAGCCAGCTGTAGGGACGTAATGGCAACTGAAATTCAAAACTGCCTGACTTAAAAAAAAATGAATTACCCACTTACCTTTTTGACCAGAGAGAGAGAGAGAGAGAGAGAGAGAGGGAGAAAAAGAATGTATTGAACCACAGACGGGGAAAAAAATTAGAATGAAATTAACAAGTCAAGCTGTCACATTAATAAGTATCGACTGCACATTTCTCGTCATTTTCTGGGAACCAAAATGCCACTACATTATTTTCCTTAAACATTACCGGAATATTTATATTTACATGTATTTTCATCCTTTCCCCTCACTCCCCAAGCCCCCACCACCTCATTCCTCTCATACATTCCCTTGTTTCCCATATAGTCCTGTAACATTGCCAGACTCCGACACTACCTCACCCCGTATGCTGCCGAAACACTCATTCATGCATTCATTACATCTAGGTTCGGTTACGGGAACTCTCTCCTCGTCGACCTTCCCAGCTCTTCCCTTCACAAGCTGCGGATTATTCTGAACTCTGCAGCTCGTGTACTCTCCTGCACCAGGCTCTGCGACCACATCACTCCCACCCTCGCTTGTCTCCACTGGCCCTCCATCCTCCAGAGGATCGAATTCAAGATCCTCATCCTCACCTCACCTTCAAGGCCATTCAAGGACTTGCCTATCTCTCCGACCTGCTGTCTCCCTATCAGCCTGCCCGCCCCCTCCACTCAGCAGACTCTGGCCTGCTCCGCGTCCACCGGCCTAACTGCTCTGCATCGGTGATCGGCCTTTCAAACTCTCTGCTCCCACACTATGGAACTCCATCTTGCAATCTCTTTGCCTCACCTCCTCCCTTTCCTCCTTCATAGGCCGGCCTCAAGACCTTCCTCTTCGACCGTGCCTTCTGCTCCCCTCCTAACTCTCCCCCCTCTCCTACTCTCCTTCCCCTTCCCCCTTCTCCAACCAACCTCACGCTCGGGTCCCCAGCTAATTGTTCAGTGCCCCGGGACGTCCTCCCGACGTGAAAGACGCTCTATAAATGTAATTTTATTGTTGTTGTTGTTTGTGATTTCCAATTATGATTTCCAATTATATCACCACAGTCGTAAGGCTAAGTTCAGATCAAGAGTTGAAAGAGGGGAAATTAATTAAGCGGGGGTGGGAGTGGGGGGGGTGAGGGTGAAATTAAAAACAACTTGCCAGTCACAAAAAATAGTAGGTTTGCAAGTGAAATAAAAAGGAAAATAGACAACTCTGACCGTTTCTGTTCAGGGATTCCTGGACAAATCCAAAACATTAAATGGTTTGGTCGTGGAAACTAAACAGTGTCAGTCAGAGAATCTGAAAGTAATGGGGATTAAAGAGCCCTCAATGAAATGTCATTTCTAATATACACACACACTTCAGAATGCCCCTTAGTGATGGAGGCAGCCATGCTGCAGTGCGCTGTTAAGGCAGCCGCAAAGTTAGCGTTTGCATTTCCAGAGCGAAAAGGCAAGAGTAAAGTGCCCGAAACATCTGGCTAACCCTGCAAATAAGTGCTCCTGCTACATCTCATTACTGCAAACCGCACGGTTTTGATGTGCTGTATATACTTAACTTCAGATCTGAAATATCTGATTTAGTGCTCAGGATGACCGCCCAAACTTTTTCCTCTTTCTTAAAACACACACACACACACTCACACATACACACACACACACACACACATACACACAGACACACACACACATATATGTAACACACACAACATACTCTTTTAATAGGGCTGGTAAACATTCTCCAAACGATCTAAATGAAAGACCTACTTCTGCATTAAAGCTGCGATCCGAGAACCGATGAAAACAACATCAAACCTCATTGTGAAAACCCCACTCGATTTCCGATGAAGCATCTTTGAGAGAAATAATGTTTTTATTAGCTCCACTAATAAATGTGAATATATCGTGTAATTAATAGGAGAGGGTTTTTTTCTTTAAGCAAAAAGAAATAAAGTTAAGAATATACGACTTAACTTTACAACCAAGACATTTTCTCCTTTTTCATGCATTTCTGATGTTAGTTTGTTTGACGGGTTGGGGAGAATTTGGTGGAAGAGTGACTGGAAACTTGAGGCTGCACTGTTCCAGTTGTTCACTTTTAGCATTTATTATTTTTATATCGTTCACTGATGTGTATGGGGAACAGGAATCGTAGAATTATACAGCACAGAAGGAGGCCATTCGGCTCATCGTGTCTGTGCTGGCTCTTTGTAAAATGCTGTCTAAATCAATCCCACTCCCCTGCTCTCCCCCCATAGCCCTGCAAACCAGTTCCCCCCCACCAATAACTATCTACTTCTCTCATAAAAGTTGTTATCGAATTGGCTTCCACTACCTTTTCAGGCAATGCATTCCAGATCCGAGCAAATTGCTGAGTGTAAAGAAACGTTCTCCTCACCTCCCAGTACAGCATCTCTCAAATCAGCCCTCATCTACCAGCAACATGTGTAACATTGAACACTTAGAAAAAAACACAGTGCAAAAAGAAACAGAGATTCTGACTTACAAAGTAATCCTTGCATTTGACATAATGCCTTATTTTGTTGTCGGGACGTCTCAAAGCGCTGATACGTATGTGAAATGCATCTTGTTCCTATTTTGCGTGCGCAAACTTAACAGTCGCTAAATCGGGACAGAGACATTGAAAGAGAAGATGTGTGAAAAAGGCTGACGAGAGTTGTACACTGGAGGACACAGCACAGAGAGTGGCCTCTTTCAGTGGAGTCGAACTCTGGGATATCGAGAAAGTGTGAGGAATGCACAGTGCAGAGATGTCAAACCCAATTTGTCATTTTGCGTTTTGAGCTCCGATCCGATCTCGGCAGCGAGTTTGGCGCAGAGCGAAAATGGGAGTGAGAGGAGAATTTCCTTGAACGTGTAAGAAGAGCTGACAGAAAGCCAACTCTCTGTACAAAAGTTTCTGAACCCAGAAGTCGCTGAGCAACGCCTGGCGCAGATAAAGGATTAAACGTGAGTGAGGAACGACCAAATTTAGTGCTCAAGAATCATTTAATGTAAACACGAACTGAGGCTTAAAATAAGATACATTCTGCCAGGAAGAGCTGTGGCTCTTTGACCCCTGTGTAACTATTTGGCAACTTACCTAAAAGGCTGTTGGTATAAAGTGAATGAACGTTTCCTGCTTACCATAGCTATGGGTGGTCAGAGTTGGAAATGAAATATATAGACTGACAAATGCCTTTACAAAGCCCAGATTTTAAACTGTGAACCTTACTGTCATGTCATTAGCAAAGAAAACAAATGCCCTCCGTACCTTTTAAGATATAATTTGACTGTTGCGACGCTACGTTTAATTGAACACTAATACGCTTTGCTTGAGGAAGTTTACGAACAGTTTCTTTTTAAAGCTGCACAGATTTTTTTTGAAAAAGGATCCCTTGTGCAAATATCCACGAAGGAACAAAGACAAGTCGCAGATCTAGGACGTACTCCATAAAGCAATGACGGAACGCTTGGCAAAAAATCTCTCCCATTTATTTCTTACTTTTATTTGCCTCTTTCTCTCTCTGTGGAGTTCGCCGGGCAAACACATCATGTTTTGTCTGAATTTGTGTGCGGGGTGGAGTGGGGAGGGGGAGACGGGGAGAGAATGTGGATTTTCGCCCTCTTTGGCAGATCAACTCTAGAAAATAAATAATAATCGGACTTACAATTTGATGTTCTACAACACGTTACCACAGTGTCGAGACATCTCAAAGCGCTTCATAGGATTTTACTGTGAGGCATAGGGATTTGCAGGCAAATGCGGCCAGCAAACTTTCCCACAAAGAGCAATGATGAAGGGAAAGAGCAAATGTATCTGGGTGACTGTTGGCCAGGACACTGGGAGTAACTCCTTTCGTCTTTTGGAGAAAAGATAAGGGATCGTTAAGGGATCGTTAACGTCCACCTGAACAGGTAGATGAGATCTTGGTCTAACGTCTCACCCGGAGGCTGGCACCTCTGACAATGTGGTGCCTGCGCTCCCACCCCCCCCACACCCCCCCACCCCCACCACCGCTGCCCCCCCCCCCCACACACCCCCACCCCCACCACCGCTGCCACCCCCCCCCACACACCCCCACCCCCACCACCGCTCCCACCCCCCCCACACACCCCCACCCCCACCACCGCTGCCCCCCCCCCCACACCCCCCCACCCCCACCACCGCTCCCACCACCGCTGCCCCCCCCCCCACACACCCCCACCCCCACCACCGCTCCCACCCCCCCACACACCCCCACCCCCACCACCGCTGCCCCCCCCCCCACACACCCCCACCCCCACCTCCGCTCCCACCCCCCCCACACCCCCCCACCCCCACCACCGCTGCCCCCCCCCCCACACCCCCCCACCCCCACCAACGCTGCCCCCCCCCCACACACCCCCACCCCCACCACCGCTGCCCCCCCCAACACCCCCCCACCCCCACCAACGCTGCCCCCCCCCCACACACCCCCACCCCCACCACCGCTGCCCCCCCCAACACACCCCCACCCCCACCAACGCTGCCCCCCCCCCAACACACCCCCACCCCCACCACCGCTCCCACCCCCCCCACACCCCCCCACCCCCACCACCGCTCCCACCCCCCCACCCCCCCCCACCCCCACCACCGCTCCCCCCCCCCACACACACCCCCACCACCGCTGCCCCCCCCCACACACCCCCACCCCCCCCCCACACACACACCCCCACACCCACCACCGCTGCCCCCCCCCCACACACCCCCACTCCCACCCCCCCCACACACCCCTACCCCCACCACCGCTGCCCCCCCCCACACACCCCCACCACCGCTGCCCCCCCCCCACACACCCACACCACCGCTGCCCTCCACCCACACCGAATAATACATTTCAAAGCTCGTCTTGGGGGCTACTGTTTACAGCAGCACTCACTCTCGCTTCGAGAAGATCAAAGTGACCTCGTCTGAAAGGTGTCGATTGATGGGGATGGGCTCACTGCTACCAGGTGGGCTGGGTTTGCTGATATAAACTGAACTCCTGTAGCTCTGCGGTTAGAGCACTTGCCTTACATGCGTGAGACCTGTGTTCGAATCCAGGCAGATCAGGGCGAAACCTTGGGCAAGTTTCCTTACTCCACACGCCTAATAATAATCCGTCCCCCAAAAAACCTCACAATAATAAATTTGGTCATTTCAATCCACGGCTGTTTGTGAGACACTGCTGTGCGCAATTGGCTGCCACATGTCGCCCGCAACTATACAGTCAATTCACTTTACAGTATATTCTGTGAAGCGCTTTGAGACGTCGATACGATGTGAAAAGCGCCATATCGAATGCAAGTATTATTATTATATAGCATGAGAGATGTTTCTCATGACCATGAAGGTTGCATCTTGCTCCGGAACTCTGTTGGAAACAAGTTAATTTATTCAGATTTCCAATGATAATCTGCCGTACAGCTGTGAAGATCTAAAAAGAATTGAAAAAACATTGAAGAATCCAAAGAATTTCGCAGCAATCAAAGCCATTAAAAAGGTGAAGGAAAGGCAAGTCATCTGGTACAGGATGAAACAAAAATCTCTCTTAAGATGGGACTTAAAATGCTCCGATTTTCTTGGCTGAGCAAAGAGAAAACGTGAAAATACAGACTGATTTCCCCAGTGGATAAGCATTGTTCTATTATCATAGTAAAATCGCTCCTTTGAAGCATGTTAGGGTTGAAATTCTGTGCGTGAGAAGCAATTAATTTTGACACATAATTTGAAGGGGGTTGTGTAGAGCTCCCGTAGCTTAGTGTTTAGAGCGCTCGCCTTACAAGCGTGAGACCTGTGTTTCGAATCCAGGCAGGTCAGGGAGAAACCTTGGGCAAGTCTCCACGAGCACCTAATAATAATCCCTTCAAAAAAAACACACAGTAGTAAAAATGGGTCATTACAATCCACGACTATTTGTGGGAATGCACAATTGGCTGCCGTGTTTCGCCCACAAATATACAGTCAATTCACTTTACAGTATATTCTGTGAAGCGTTTTGAGACATCGAAAAGATGTGAAAAATGCTATATCAAATGCAAGGATTATTATTATTATTAAAGCAGAGTGGGTATATCTACCTGCTGAATTCCAGTGGGCTGTTTCCAAGTGTAGATTTTTGGTGACATATTCTGTTGGTTCCAATGGCCTCAAAGTTTCGCCTGTTTACAGTCAATATTATTACAATGGAAACTGTAAAATCTTGAGAGCGATATCTGTACCGTGTATAGACGTGACAGTTTAAAACAGCGCAAACTCTGGTTTAGTTGGTAAAGCAGTTCGCACACTCTGGTAGAAACATAAAATTAATGATAAATTATTATTATTATTAATTAGAAAAGAGAAGGGAGTTCCTACTGGTGTCCTGGCCAAGAATAATAATCATCCTTAATAATCCATGCATTTAATATAGTGTTATTCATGTCTTCTAGACGTCTCAAAGTGCTTCACAGAAAGTGAATTGAGTGTATATTTGTGGGCGAAACGCAGCAGCCAGTTGCGCACAGCAGTGTCCCCACAAACGGTCGTGGATTGAATTGTCCAATTTTTTTTTAGGGATTATTATCAAGCGTGTTGAGTAAGGAAACTCGCCCAAGGTTTCTTTCGCCCTTTCAAATACAGTTGCAGCAATCTTGCAGATACAATTGGCTGTTCACTTCATGGCTGTACAACATTGCCATGGATAAAATTGCCTGTGTATACTCAGTCACTTCACTTTAAATCCTCCCGATGTGAAAGGCGTTCTATCAAATGCACGGATGAATTAGAATTATTTAAAAAATAATGGTCTTAAGGCTACAACCATGAGAATTCTGCGCCTCAGATGAGCTCAGATGACTGTAAACCATTCGCTATCATGTTCATTACCTTTTGTTCCATTTGTGCAGCACATGGAATAGCTTTCCTGTGTTTCAGTTGGAATTATAAACAAGACCTTTCAACAAAGCCTTGTGCTCATATGTTCTCTCTGGTACACAAATAAAGATTATAATTGACGCATATAAATGATCTGATAGATATAAATGACTGAGAAGAATGCAGCAATTCTCAAGTTTGGCTTTGAAGGATGATGCATAATTAGCAGGCGTTTCATAGTTTTCATCATTGCAAAATATGAATCTAAGGCTGCCTTTCGTGCAATGCAATTCAAGATCAGTTTGTTTTTAAGTTTCTTCACATGAAATTTTGCTGGCGTATGCTAAATCTAGTACAATAGAACACCTTCCTGTCCTTAATTTCAAAGCTACCTGTGCCAAGATAATGCACTTCAAAACACACTAGGTTACAGCTAAATAAAACCTCAACGATTTCATTAATTTTATGTTGGAGCCTTGAAGGAACGTTGAGAAATATCACAAAACGTTTTCATATAAATGATCTTTTATCCCAACGATAACCAAAAAGGTCACTGAATTGAGCAGTAAAATCGAGAACTTGTTTCTCTTTGCAACAGGAACACCAAAGATAATTTACAGGAAGATCGCAGACAGAAAGGAGCTCTCAAACTCTAGGGTTCGAACTCGGCTCCGGTGGAAAATTGGTGTCAGAATCTGGCAGCGCGTGTTTTTATTTTCGAAGCAAAGCACTAAAAACAAAGAACATTTCTCTTCGAACATGAACGTGGATTTTGGCACTGAAGAAAAATGGTTTAGGACCATACAAACAACATCCAGAGTTGAAAAGCTTTGGCTCGCGGCCATTTTTTCCCCCCAAAATGACCTGCACATCTTTGTTACCACAATTGCACAGTGCAATTAGACAACAGATGTAGTAGTGTGCAAGGATTAATACTATCATAGCCAAGACTGACGGTTGACCAGAGTTCTAGCCGTGAACTAAACGAAGGAGATCAGTTGATTTGGAAAAGAGACAATAACAATTTATAATACAATGAGAATAATAATCATCCTTATGAAGCGCTTTTCACATCTTCTAATCTAGACGTCTCAAAAGTGCTTCACCGAATATACTGTAAAGTGAATTGACTGTAGATCTGTATACGGGCAAAACGCGGCAGGCAGCCAATTGCGCACAGCAAAGTCCCCACAAACAGTCGTGGATTCAAATGACCAATTTTATTATTGTGTTTTGTTTTGGAGGGATTATTATTATCATATTATTATAATTATCTTTACTTGAATTTATATAGTGCGCCCCTCACGCAGGATAGCGTTCCAGAGTACTTGGTAGTGATGGAGCCAGGGAATAGTACATGTTTACTTAGACACTTAGAATATCGCCATTGCGGTTTTTTTGTGTGGTGGGGAGGTGTGTGGAGGGGGTGGAGGGGAATTCATTTGGGTTTTGAAATACCATTTTTTCCAGCAGTAGGATGAGAAATTTAACTCAAAGTCTCGTCTGAGCCTGTTCGGGTGGAGGTTAAAGGACGTTAAAGCTTTTTGGAAAAAAGAGAAGGGAGTTTCTCCCTGGCCGACAATTCTCTGGATTAAATCTAGTCATTCATTTCATGCCTGCCTGTGGGAGCTGTTACGTGCAAATTGTCTTGCAAGCCTTGTCTTCTAATCTGGAGCCACCGCATTTGGCAGCGATTGCTTGGGGAGACGCTCGGGGATCCTTTCGACGTTTTAGGCGCCTTTATTGAAAGCAAGGAATTTTATTATTACCCTTGAAAGAGAGCCACCGCTTCACACTGTGCTCTGAAGAAATGTGACCACTTGGGTGTAATGACATTTTTGATTGAATTCTTTTCATTGTAAAAGAAAAACACAGAGCGAGAGAGAGAGAGAGAGAGAGAACAAAAAAACGAGTTCAGTGTTTCACAAGGCAATCGTTTTGACTGCTCGGAAGAGTTAGAATCGAGATCAGGCAAAAATAAAACCCAAATTGTACAACAAACCAACAAATTGTACATCAGCAGTGGGTAAAAACCACTAAATACATAGTTAGCCCATGGTGTATTATTTACACCATGTATTTCACTGCATGTGGCTATTTTCACTCAATCCCTCAGGTTCTCAAGTTTCATCCAATTAACTCTGGGGACACTACAGTTCAATCAGTTGTTCACATTTCCACCTCCTTGGCACTGTAAATATATAAATACATTTTGACTTTGACGTTATGGAGTTCATTAATAGAAGAATGCACAAATCTTCTCCTGTTCCCCCCTCCTCCCCACCACTCCACCACACTCAACCACTGGTTAGAGCCAGGGCTCAGGGTTTGTGAAATACAGCCATTCACTCTGACCTGCCTGGATTTGAAATACAGGTCTCACGCTTTTAAGGCGAGCGCTCTAATCACTGAGCTACGGGTCTCCACAAATCAACGGGTGCAAATCGTGCAGCCTCTCGAAATCCCCTCTTCGCGCTCCGAAACGGGTTAAGGATTCCGAGTCCAAAAAAGCTGGAGTTCGGAAAAGCTGTAAAACGTTTAAAAGAGTTCATGTAAAAGTGAATCAATACCCCCCACATTTCTGTAAACAAGAGCTCTTGCATTACTGAAATCAATTGTATCCAGACTGTTTCAAAGAAATAAACCTTGGTAACCTATTTATCATCTAACCAGAGACGCTGAAGCAACCTTTTCATCAAGCGTTCCCCCTCTGGCATGAACCTCGACGCCTTAATTAATTGACTGTTAAGCAAAAGAAAAAAGCTCAATTTTTTCCATGTGACAGCGTGCTTCGGAAAATGACTAAGGATCTGGAAACCGAATATTGGTGCTGCTAAATCTCATCTAGTTTCCGAGACGGATTTCTTTCCTGCCTGTCACTCTCGGAGCTGTAAACAGCGCTCTTGGGTAGCGGAGCGCTTTATCTACCTCTTCCTGTGTTGGGCTTATTCCGTACGTTCCCCCCCCCCCCCCCCCCCCCTTTTTGATTTTGAAATCCGTTCGACTTTTGACGCTTGGAAGCTTCATAACCTGCGTGACATAATATAATAATCCTTGTATTTTGATATAGCGCTTTCCACATCTTCTAGCCATTTTGAAGCGTTTCACGTTATATACTGTAAAGTGAATTGACTGTGGGGTGAAACGCAGCAGCCAATTGCGCACAGCAGTGTCCCCACAAACAGTCGTGGGTTGATATGAGTGCAACTGAATGCAATCGAATGCAACGGAACCAAATGCATTTGGCACTCACAATTTTACAGGATGGTTTGAACGAGCCAGCTTGGCGGGCGTCCCAAAATCACCACCTAATGAAATAATGGAGCATATTAACGTCCATATATCAGCTTCGCAATTAACAGCTCTGTGGGCTCGAGACCTGCTGTCCGCTCTCGTAAAACATGACCACAGACAAGGCGGAGAGAGAGACTGAGGCAGAAGGTTTTTTGCAGAGCATTTATTGTACAAACCTCGCAACATTTTCCTTTGCAGATGGTGCGGAAACAATTGAGCAAACACTCGTGCGTGACTCTGGCTTCACTTGTTCTCGCTGACTATGTGAGAAAGTTGGGAGTCTTTCTCAATGACGGCGTGGGCGCGGGGTGCAAACCCACTAAACTGTGGAATTTGACATTTAATGACACCCTGACGGAGACCGGTTGATATTTTTATTGTGCGCTCGCTTGTGCGGCTGGTTTGTGGGACGTGAGCACGCGCAAATCGGCTGTTGCTTTGGACCTACAGTGAATCACTTACAGGGCTGTGAGGCATCCTCGCTCCATCTAGAAAGCCACCTCGCGGATTCCCGTTCTAAGTGCGCACTATTAAAGCCACTTCGCGGAGTGACGAGAGGAAATTTCTCGCCCTTTAAAGGCTCTCTGCCTCGAATCTCTTTTTGCGAGCCCGTACCTAGGATTTAACTACACACCCACTGTTTAAGTCAGGGGACGTGGCTGTTATTGCAAGCGCCATTACTTCTGACATAAAATAAATCAACAATTAACTTATTCCTTATAAAGCGAAAGGTCCACTTTTAATCAGCCCGGCTTTTGGGAGACATGCATCAGGCAGCAAAGATGGGAACAGCCAAAAGAAACATACAAGTTGGTGGTAGGTGGATTGTATTGCACTCACAGACATAGGTCATGTGGTTCCAATGGAATGTCTCGGAGCGGAGGCTTTGTGTAGACAGAGCACACGATCAGATGAGTCCACATTGACACCATTATTTTCGCTGTGGGTTTCATCAACTTTGGGGGCGTTTTACAACGGTTATTGCCGTACCCGCAAGTTCCCTCGATGGAAATATCAATGTGTCGCGGCGGGGGGCAGGCACATGTATCTGTGCGTGTGTGTGAGTGTGTGTGTGAGTGTGTGAGTGAGTGTGTGTGTGTGTGTGCAGAGAACCTTGAGTCACATTATGGATTCTCCTCTTCAACTCTCTTAGGCGAAGAGATGGTGGAATTCTCTGGAGATGAGAATAATGACATGAAATATGTGACCATCATATTTTGGCACTTGCAATGAGTACCGTGGACTTGGTTGCCCAGCAGTGCACCTGGGAATCAGGTCACCAGTGGTTACTGGACAAAGAGTTCATTGTTTTTGTCAGTTTTGCTTTTCTCTTCCTGCGTTTGGGCTACAAAACACACAGTCAATTCACTTGAACAGTATATCCCGTGAAGCACTTTTGAGACCCTAACCATAGGAAAATCACCCCTTTGAAAAGTTGCCCATCAATTATAATAATCCTTACATTCGATATAGCGCTTTTTCACATCTTCTAGACGTCTCAAAGCGCTTCACAGAATATTCCGTAAAGTGAACTGACCGTATATTTGTGGGCGAAACGCGGCAGCCAATTGGGCGCAGCAGGGTCCCACAAACAGTTGCGGATTGAAATTACCAATTTTATTGTTGTGTTTTTTTTTTGAGGGATTATTATTAGGCGTGTAGAGTAAGGAAACTTGCCCAAGGTTTCCCTCTGACCTGCTTGGATTCGAACACAGGTTTTACGCTTGTCAGGCGAGCACTCTAACCACTGAGCTACAGCGACTCCACGGGATACCTGGGCTATGGATGTTCTCCCACCAACCCACCCCCCCCCCCCCCACCACCCACGCCCCCACACAAAAAAAAGTATTCGCAAGGAAACGACCAGGTTTAGAGAGCGTGTGAGAATGTTTTCTTCCGAGAAGCGGAGTTTCTGAAGCTGGGGCTGTGTCTACTGTGACAGTACTAACGAACACTCACCAGAGCTGCCGTCCATCAATAAGAATGGCATCGCCCACCCTGAAAGTAAAGAGGTAACGTTTATTTTTATGGTTTCACCCTCCCGTGCTTCTGACTGCGGAGACCACCACATGTAGCCTTCTATTTCCACCCCTCCCCACCCACCCACTCCTAACCCCCCCAACTCTCTCTCTTTCACTCACACACAGACACACACACCATCACGCACGCATGCACGACCGCACACTCTCACGCACACAGTCTTGCGCACACACACACACATACATACAAAGGAACTCTCTCACACACACTCACGCATGCACACACTCTCTCGCACACTCACATACACAAACTCTCAGGCACACGCAACTCTCATACACACACACTCTCACGCACACACTCTCACGCACACATACGCGCACACTCAAACAAACAAATGACCTCCTGCGTTATAATGTGCAATTCACATTTTATTAATCAAAGTCTGCCTGTGAGGTCATCCACCTGACAGGAAAATGAGTTCAGATGTTTGTGTGTAGAAGGGATTGTTCCAATAGCCTGTCCCCATCAAACAATCATTAGCAGTCGTTCCATTTGGTTTTTCCATGAACTGACCTCACAGAAACTATTGCGACAAATAAACAGTTTAAAAAGAAACTGTGGAGGTATTATCACGTATGATTGGGTGTGTAATTATCACTGTACCGACCACAATTTACAACCTCAATCGAAGACCTTTGCCATGTCTTTGTAAATTCAAGTGAGATTTTTTGGGGAAAAAAAATCAAGTCTTCTAAAAGAAGAATATGTCAATTTTACAGTACGTATAATACGAATTTACACTTGCAATAGCGCCTTTCACGTCGGAAGGACATGACGAGGTGCTGCATTTTGAATCATATAACCCACGGCACATTTCTTACGTCGACATCCGAGTGAGGATTCCTCACGGTGACCGGAAGCTCTCAGAAGGTGTTGCGATAAGTCAAAAGATTCTGCAGCGGACGCTTCACAAGTGTATGTTCCATTCATTAAAAACACGACTTCTCCACCCCTCCTTCCCACTTACCGCTACCTCCACACAACCCCCCCCCCCCCCCCAACCCCCCCCCACCTCCCCCTGCCCTCATACTTGTTGGTCTAACAAGCTCTGCTCTTGCATCAATGGAAGAGATGGACTTTGCTTTGAAACCAATTTATCTTTTACCGTTCCAGCAAAATAATTTACGATGCCTGATTTGGAGATGGGGAGGAGGGTGGGGGGGGGAGAAGAAGGAGAGGGAGAGGTGGGGGGGGGTTAGCCATTAAAACTGGCTGACGGAAACAGGCCTTCCAGATCAGTAAACAGAGCACGTACACACTGCGTACATGGCGCCTGCGTTGTATCAAGTGCCTCGCAGAGATTTACGCACATCATCCTTGCAGTCTCCAATCCGACCAACCCGTGGGAGAGTCTTACATTGAAATCCAAGGCTAATTACTTACACGTCTCCAAGACGCATGAGTGCGAGGAGCCTGCTGACACATCCCACTGGGCGCGCACAGTGAGGGTTACGGCAGTAAATAACTCCCCTCCATTTTCTTTCACTTTGTCCACTCAACAATTTTAAAGTCAAGCTTCCCCCGATGCATATTATCTGGAAATGTGATGGTGATTAAAAGACCGGGCTCGCTTTTCTCTGTCGCCCCATCCCACCCCCACCTCCACCTCCACATTTGAAATTATCCTATATTTCAGAACATTTCTTTTCGTTAAGGGTAAGAGTGTGTGGGAAAAAAATTGCTCACTTTATTCCCGCACACACACCTGGATTGGAAATTATCTTATATTTCAGAACATTCAAATATACAGTCAATTCGCTTGACAATACATTCTGTGAAGTGCTTTGAGACGCCTAGAAGACATGAAAAGTGCTATATCAAATGCAAGGATTATTATTAGTATTATTCTTTCGGTGGGGATAAGAGCAGAATGCATGCATGCGTATGTAACTTGTATCTTTTGTGTGTAAACGTGCGTGAAAAAATTGCGTTTGCTTTCGGTTAGATTTCGCCCAGAAAATGCACTTTACAATATATTCTGTAAAGCACTTTGATGTGATAACAATATGATAAAGATTTACATGCACGGATTATTACAGTACCCCCATCTCTGCTCTGGACACCATCGATCCTGCGAAGTGAGCATTTAATGTGTCGGTTCCCACAAGCTGGTGCACAGTTCATAAAGCATTTCCTTGCGGCTTATTTACATTGTGTAAGATTTAAAGCAAGCAGCAAAGCTCTGCTTCCCCCCAGAGGATCTAGATCAGGGGCAATCTCCACTATTCTTTTTAGGCTGGGTTAGCGCAGTTAGTATTCTTATTTTGAATGAGTAGCGCTTGAATGCTAAAATATGCAGTCACCACACTTTACAGTAAAATACAGTGAAGCGCTTTGAGGCGTCCACCCAGGGGTGTGAAAGGCACCACGTCTATTACGATATTTATTAGTAGCAATAACAATAACTGGCTTAATAAATCCACACCAATTTGGGGACATTGCTGTGCGGAATTGGCTGCTGGGTTTCACCCACAAAATAGACAGTCAATTCACTTGTCAGCGTTGTCTGTGAAACATTTGAGACATCTCAACACCGTAATAAAGCGCTGCGTCCGATGTAAAATTACGACTATTATTACCTCTGTTGACTGGTTTCAATAAGCAGTTAATTTAACTATCGCTTTAACTAGTTCCCATCAGTTTCTGGAGCTCTTTATATCAAGCGGGGGTAGGGGGGCAGGAGTGCAGTTTTGCAAAAAGGAAGAAGAAAAAACAAGGAAGATTTAGACAGTGCCGGACGACTCCTTTTTATCTGGCAGTAAAAAGAAAAGTCATGAGGATGCCAGATTACTAACATTTTTGGGTTCATGCGAGAGAAACTCTCTACTTGGTTGTAAATGGCAATGTTCGTAACAGCTGCACGTAAGTAACCCTCTGGACTTATGGGTTCCTTAATGGCATCGAGCTTTTTTTCTCTGACACCTGCAAGGTGTTAATCACCCACACTGTAAACATTTCCAGACGCAACGTTTGACAGACCTTCATTTTACAACACTTTATCTGCACATCTTCTGTGGTGGGGCGGGCGGAGAGAGGAGAGGAAAGGAGAGGGGAGGGGAGAGGGGGGAAGAGACAGAGAGAGAGAGAGAGAGAGAGAAATTATCTGGATGACCCCCGGAATAAATAAATCAAACTCTGGCCCAAGAGCCTGGATCCAGATGTGTGTGCGGGCAGATGTGTGCAATTTTAAAGCAGGGCGCTAGTCATGTTCTCAGCTGCAAAGTATGGTGCTTAGGAACAATTTATATTCTTGCCCGCGTTTACGGTGGTTGGAAAACAGGGAATATAACAGCTATATTATATTATATATAATAGTTCCTAGCGCCGCACTTCCTCCCCCCACCACCCCCTCCCACCACCGCACCCCCCCACACCCATACTGAAAAAATATCCCTATCTCGCAAAGGGATTGACTGTAATCACTAATCGTGCAGGATATATTCACTTTGCAATATTTCTGCGAGCTGGTTTGAGACTTCTCAACAATGTGATAAGGCACGATATCAAATGCAAGGATTATTATTATTACTGTATACATTGAAAGATAATGCTTAAAGAGACGACTAGAAGACGTGAAAAACGCTATATCAAATGCAAGGATTATTATTGTTATTAATGTCTTGGAACATCTTTACAAACAGGTTGAGAATCACCCCTTTAAAGTGAGATTTGCCTTTGTCTCACCCCCACCTCATTCCACCCCCCCCCCCCCCCCCACCCCCACCCCCTTTCCCCTCTGAGCCACCAGAATAAATTGCTTGAAAAAGCATTTATTTTGTCTCCCAGTGAAATGCCAGTAAAGTTTCTACGTGAGCTCAGGAACCAGAAGTCGTTATTTAAAGCTCTCTAAGCAGAGGAGCGAGAGATTCATTTCCTTGTTTTTGAGCACACAAAGTTGAACGCACACCAGAAACTGACAGCGTTTTTCTTACTCAGTATCAAGCAGAGCTCAGGGAAATAGATTAGTGAGAATCAAGTTTGCTCGTTGAACCCACAAAATCACAGTCAATCCACTTTACAGTACATTCCGCGAAGACTTTAATACGTCTCAATGGCTCTATATCAAATGCAAGGATTCTTCTTAATATTCTTCTTATTATTTTTCTTCTTTTTATTGTTAGCGCTGCTTAAAGAGCCAGGGTTGACTTGATGTTTCTCTATATAGATTCCTTCTGAAAATCACATGTAGAGCTTCAATTAAGACAGCAAAAAGAAGCAAGAGAGAGAGAAATAATGTTATGGTAGTCTACTTATGTGGCTCAGTGCCATATTGGACTTATCTGTTAGAGCACCACGCACATCAACAGGGGAAAGGCTAATAGATTAGAATTACTGTCACTTTTCACGATGTAGAGCTCTCAATAATTTGACTCTGTGTGTGGGAGGGCAGTGTTAAACAAACACTGTTCTCCTTATCACAACAGCAACAGGAAAACCTGAATTTCTTTATCCAATGGACAGGGCACCTATTTACAGCTGTCACTCAGTCAGATTAATATTTCCTGCGTCTTGTTAGAAACAGGTCTTTTCACATCAACTTTGACGCGATTTTCGGGGGCTAAGGTTCGAGGGGATTTTAGAAAGATGTACCTTGCGTTAATTAATGAACTACTAACACAAGGAAACCAGCAGTACGTATCACAAATTGCATTTCTCTGCCGGCACATAGAATTAGCTTCACGCCTAAGATGCTATCTCACCTCACTGTTCAATCACGCGACACTTGACGTTAATCAACACAACACAACAAGGAGCGGGTTGTGAAATGATTCAACTTGACCGCATTTTGCGATACTGTATTTCTGTATTTCTGTATTTCTAAAGATTAGCATGTTTCACAGTCGGTTGATGAAGGAATAAGGCAATCATAAATGTGCCTTCTTCTATAAAATGCGTAAGCTTAATGTCTCATCCAAACGACGGCACCTTTGATAATACAGCACTGTACTAGGTCAGGGCTGCGAGCATTTATAAGAAGATTGGGCAGATTTTTTATTTTAAATCTGCATTAAAATTAAGGATGATTAAATTTCGGATGTGTGTAGTAATCCATCAGGAACAGCTTCCCCTCCCACCCCCTCCCCCATCACCCCCCCCCCCCCACTCCTAAAGAAAGATATTAATAGATTAAGAATGTAACATGTTATGGGGTGGGCGGGGCGGGGAGTGGGAGAGGGAGAGAAAGTGGAGAGAAACAAGTTGGCTTCTTTAATTCTGCCCACTATAAAAGAAAATGTGGTTTGCAGCGTTTAATTTTCAATCTGCCAACCAATCTCACCTTTCGTATGTGATCCCAACCCATAATTATAAACTCAGGTCCAGAACGTAAACGAAACATTGGCATTTTTATTTATGTTTCGAGTATATCAGGGACGTCATAATTATTGCCGATGATGATTATCACATCGCAGAATGCCTATTTTTTAGGGGGATGGCGGGGGGTAGTATGTGTTTAACCCAACACACAGAATGTTGATCTCTCAAATCCATAGACCAGTTGTAGAATCACATGACTAATATATCAAGACTAATATATTAATCTTAAGTATTAAGATTATTTTAATCACATGACTAATATATTAATGACTAATATTGAGTATGACTCAGTCTCGAGACTCACTATGTCACAAAGGTCAGATTAATAAGATGTACCAAGTTACATATTAACTGGCATTCGAAACGAAAATACAACACCAAAATGTCAAGTACTGATTGACTGAAGCACAGACTGTGCTGAGCTACAAAACCCATTAAGAAGTTGACCAAGACGATGGAACATATCGTAACCAAACCTGGACAGTAATAAGCGTGGGGTTGGCTAGAGCCAAGGCTTGGGATTGACTCCAGTGTGTATGTTGGGGGTAACTGCTGGAACTAAACCAGCTAAAAAAAAACGCCTAACTAAACACCCAGTTTTAGGATAATCATGAGAAGTATCAACAAAAGGAACAGACAGACCCTCGTGAAACTCTCAGTCACTCCCATCACCCAACAGCTTTTTCCACTTATCAGCTCTGCTTCTTATTGCTGAGATAGTTTTAAATCTACACGGCACTCAATTAAAAAAATAATATTTCTGACAATAAATCCCTTCATTGGAAGACTGAGGTTCTTCCTGTACTACAGTGGGGGAAAAAAGTACACTTGGTGAGAACACACTCACCTCACAAGCGAGAGGACCTGGGTTCGATTCCCGGCCGGTGCGAAACTTTAGGCGAATTTCCTTACTCCACGTGGCTCTGTTCACCTAGCAGTAAGTAGGAATCCAATTGTAACTTGATTAATGGATCACTGAAGTTGATTAATAATCACTGAAAAAAATTTAATTATTCGGTCATTCAATCCATGACTGTTTGTGGGGCATTGCTGTGCGCTATTGGCTGCTGTGTTTCTCCCACAATATATACAGTCAATTCGCTAGATGCATTATCAAATGCAAAGGATTATTATATTATAAAAGGGGGGGGATCATGCGGCGCGTGAAGTGATGTTTCTCACCAGTGATAATTAGCACATCACGCATTGTATTTGCCCTCCGTTATATGATCAGTATATCCAGTTTCATCAACACATTGATGATACAGTGAAGCCCTTTAAATGTACCTTATCATCTCAAACTCTTATCATTTGTAAGAGACTGATTTGGGGGAAGGGGGAAAAGAGAAAAATGTGGCACATTATGGGTTGACTTAGGAAGTTGACATTCCATAGCATGTTTGCGAATGCCAGAAAATGTTTTTAGACTAATATGACACAAAAGCTCTAAGAAATATCAAGCCAAATATTAGTGCACAGAGAAGGGGAATGGGAGGTTAAACAAGAGCACTCCCTGTCCTCATTATTATTGGCACTGGTGAACGAGGATTCCCATAAGGAAGAACATGAGGGTTATTTCCCCTCATTCAGTACATTTCGATGAACTCAATGCCAGAATCCACATCCAACAAGAAGGGTCCTGATGTTCACGCTTCGAGAAATGCGGGGGAAATGAAAAATGTCCGGGGAGCATTAATTCCATCGCCTTTCAGTGAAGTCAATCACTGATGGGATTTCCTGCTGCAACCGGCCATCGTCCAAGGCACGTTCAGACATTCTCCCAGTGTGAAAGGTGCTACATATACACGTGAATTGTAAGGCACTGCATGGAACGAACACTCATTGGAATGTTTCCCCTCAATGTCACTCAATTCACTCCCGGCATCACTGAATCTATGACCATACATCCAGCAGTGAGACTGACATTGTGATAATGATGATAATTATTTCATTTGATATAGCATTTTTCACGTCTTCTAGATGTCTCAAAGTGCTTCACAGAATATACAGTGAAGTGAATTAATTGTATATATGTGGGTGAAATGCGACAGCCAATTGCACACAGCAGCGTCCCCACCAACAGTCGTGGATTGAAATGACCAATTTTGTGATTGTGTTTTCTTTTGAGGGATTATTATTAGGTGTGTGGAGTAAGGAAACTCGCCCAAGGTTTCAACCTGACCTGCCTGGTAGTCTGATCCCCACATTCAAAAGACGTCGCACAATATCTCGTGGGAGGTTAAGAGTATGTGGCACATCACCAGTGATCATATCACTTCCCCACCTTCTCTTTTCTAGTTGCTTTAGACACTTCATCAACAAATCTAGCCATCCTTCCCTTGAACCTGTGAACAATATCCCTCTCTGCATTGTGTTCCACACACCCACCAGTTCCCGTCTTAAACTATCTGTTCACCTTCCCTCTTCTGAGGCCTGAAATTCCCCCTGACCTTAGGCTGTGAGACCACATTCTCTTAAAATTTGAAGAAGGTTCCAGATAATAATATCAATAATAATCCTTACATTTGATATAGCACTTTTCATGTCTTCTAGATGTTTCAAAGCGCTTCACAGAACAAACTGTAAAGTGAATTGACTGTGGGGCGAAACGCGGCAGCCAATTCAATTGCGCACATCAGTGACCCCACAAACAGTCGTGGATTGAAATGACCAGTTTTTATTATTTTATTTTTGTTTTGGGGACGGATCTTCCTTCCCCTACCTACACAATGCCGGAAAAAGCAAGAGGAGGAGATCCTAAGAGCAGAAACAAGTCGATTGGGAGAAAATTGGAAAAAAGATTTGGACTCAATTCGTTTTTTTATATATCAAATTACAAATGTGCACAAACTTAAATTTGAATATTAAGTTGGCTTACAGCCTAAAACAAGGTTGTTAATTGAGTGGCGGATCGCTTTTCCGGGGGGGGGGGGGGGGGGGAATAATCCCCTTCAATTTTTTTAAACAATTATAATAATTTGACCACTCAATCCGTGACTGTTTGTGGGATATTGCTGTGCATAATTGGCTACTGTGTTTTGCCCGCAAATTATAGAGACAATTCATTTCACAGTACATTCTGTGAAGCGCCTTTAAGATGTCTCGAAGTCATGCTAAGTTGCTATATTAAAAAGCAAGGATTATTATCCTTATTATGTTTATTATAAATTAAGATGGAATTTGGATCATTTTTCACAACTGTGAGTCACCCTAAATTTGAAGGCAAAATAGTCTTGCAAGCGAAGATTAAGTGATAGTTCAGTGAACTTTAAAACTATTCAATGAAACTTTGTCTCAATTGGAAAACTTATCAGAATTTTATGTGCTCCGTCTTTTAATATTGCAGTTAATTCATACTCAGTGGGTGATGGCAACACTGCTCTGGTTTTTACACTCTAAATATTTGTATCCCATACCGGATTTATTTTTCTGTTTGTCTAGCAACTAAATAGCACCGTTAGTAACACTGTACAGTATATGTTTATGGAAGCATATTTTACAATTTTATGAAGCCTTTTTCGACGTGGTATCTTTCTGTATTTTTAATCATTTTTTCTCCTATTTTCTTTACGCACACTCACACACAGTGCATAGTCCACCTACTCTGGCTTCGAACAGGTAGCATATTGATCCCGCTATAAGTGGCGTGACTTTATTAACTTGCTCGATTTTCTCTACGTCTCTCTGGAAGAAACAGAGAACACCAAAGATCTCATGATCCTAACCTTAACTCCAATGTTTTATCTTTAAGATGGCTTGATATCCTTTGAATCAAATGTCAAACCGAGTTCACCACTGTTTGTGTGCTCTTTCCCGTGTGCAAAATAGCTGCGTTGTTTGTCTACAAAGTACACCGTGAATAGTAATTAACCGTGAAGCACTTTGAGACCTATCGTTACAGGCACCGCATAAAAAACAAAGAATTATTTATAGTGGAATCCCCTGCAGCTATAAATCAGGTACTTTTGCCAGTGTGAGTGTGTAATCCAGAACTTGTACAACTGCCTTTACATTGAAGTTACTCAATGTACCATTTCTTGAACACTCTCAGTCACTGACACCAGCTTGTCTGTCACAGCTTGAGTGCCTTGGTTTCAGGGAATCTTTAAGAATAATAATCCTTGTATTTGATATAGCACCTTAACACATCACTGAGACGCCTCAAAGTGCTTCACAGAATATACTGTAATGTGTATCGATTGTGCGTTGTGTGTCCAAAACGTGGCAGCCAATTGTGCACAGCAGTGTAGCTTTGCACTGACTTGATTACGAAACGGGCAAGGTGGTCCAAAACATTTATGTGTTCACGATAGTGCCGGCCTGGGTCTCAATTCTGCATGTTTCATTGATACTTTATATGCAAGTAATATTATTGCAGTGAAACACCATCTTTCCAAACGGCTCTGCAGAGCAAAGTGCAGGATAATTGCTAATTTAATTTTCCGTTGCGCAAATTGCTGTTTCGCTGGCGGTGAATTTATTCAGCAAAGTTATCTATGGTTTTATTTTTGAAACAGCGGGAAGGTTCAATTAAAGTTCTAATCGGATGTGCGAAATTCAGTGATTTATAGGAAATCAGCCCACCAGCCACCCTGCTGAAAAGGACTGGTTGGTGCTACCCTGTAAATCTTGGTGACCTGGGATTGAAATTAACTCAGAATCTTTAAGCTTTTCCTGCTCCGCTTTCCACAAGAATCCAAATACCTTGATGTCCATTATGATGGACGCAAGTTGGTTCTTTGGATATGTTCCAATAGCTCCACAAAATCGAACACAAATGAATAATAATATCAATCCTTGCATTTGGTACGGCGCTTTTCACGTCTTCTAGACTTCTCAAAGCGCTTCACAGAATATGCTGTAAAGTGAATTGAAAGAATATTCGTGCGTGAAATGTGGCAGCCAATTGTCGCACAGACAGTAGTGGATTGAAATGACCAATTTATTATTATTTTTTCCCGAGGGATTATTATCAGGCGTGTGGAGTAAGAAAACTTGCCCAAGGTTTCGCCCTGCCTGGAATTGAACTCAGATCTCTCA
This sequence comes from Hydrolagus colliei, assembly GCA_035084275.1. Taxonomy (NCBI): domain Eukaryota; kingdom Metazoa; phylum Chordata; class Chondrichthyes; order Chimaeriformes; family Chimaeridae; genus Hydrolagus; species Hydrolagus colliei. Next base: position 3,180,139 of record CM068756.1, on the reverse strand, counting down.
CTTGTCAGGCAAGCGCTCTAACCACTGAGCTACAGGACTCTACATTTGACAGCATTCAGAGAAGGCAACTGGTGTATGGATGGGTTCATGAATCTGGTGCAGCTGAACTCACCCGAATGCACACATTGAAAGTGTTCAATACTAAGATTGGGGACAAAAGTAGGAAAAGGTTTTGTTTTGCAATATCGACATCCTGCTCTCGCTGGTCACAGAACTAATCGCAAACAGCGGAGAAGGAGAAACAAGACTCCGCGACTCTCTCTCTGTCTCTCTCTCTCTCTCTCAGATTCATGCTCTATCAGGAAGCTTCGGATGGAGCATCGGGTTTTCTGTCCATTCAGGAGTTTCTCTGCGGTTTTCTCTTTCTATGAACCGGTTCTGGGATCTGATGCAATGCAGAGCTTCCTGTGCACTGCCCCCACGATGAACCTAAACCCAATAACCTCAGTAGATCACATCTCTCTCTCTCCCTCTCTCTGCACCTCTGTGTCTACCAGTTTCCCACACTGCAAATCCTGACGAGAACGCCGAGCGGAGCCAAATGTGTCTAGCGGAGGCCGCTTTTGGATGGAGGACTTCGTCCGCTGGGAATTGGGGCTGACAGTGTGAAAGGTGGGACCATCAGCAGCCAATAGACACGCCGTGACCTTCACCCGGCTGGCTGTAGGTTCGATTCCATCCCGGTTCCCCCCCACCTCCCACTCGGTGCACATTCTTTGTTGTTTTCCAATCCGTGCGTTTATGCCAGCGATTATGGTTCACACTGACTGACTGATCACCACCAAACCCTTGCCCAGTTACTGTGCACAAGTAAACGCAGCAAAGTATGTGTGTGAACTGTGCCTGAGAAGCCAAGACACGCACAGTGTCAAATTCGCAGCTTATATGTTTGGTCACGTCTACCGTTTGCATGGACTAAATTCAAACAAGTGCACGGCTGGGTTACTTATGTGGTACGTGCGAGAGTTGAGTAACACAGTCCTTGACAACACTGACGGGAGGTGCAACCGACTGAACACACAGTGCTATTACTGTGTTTAATAAATTTTTGGATGCAAAAGTGCCTCCTGTTAAATGCTTAGGCATGTAAATTAGACCAACATTGGCTGCAGTATTTGACCTTGGAGAAATGTATCAATTACAATATTTCTGGCAATAGACACGCGGGGTATATGCTTGCCAAATTTGTGCTGATCAAAGCTTGCGTTTTCTGCAAGAGCGCAGATTTCCATTTTTGCCAACTAATTAACCTCTCGTTTTCATAATGGACTTCCAAATGCGTCCGAATCATCCATCGCTGCATGAATTTCACCGTCAAGCAGGGGTTACGCACCTGGGACACATTGTCAAGGATATCAAAACCTATAAACAACGTCGGTAATAAATGTTTCTGAGTCTATAGGTAACCCCTCCGCCCTGCCCAGAAGCCAGAGCGAGTTTGTTCTTTTCTAAATTGACAGTGACCGGCAGAGATTTGCGACTGAAAGTCTGGGTGTGTCTCCTGAAGGGTGGGAATTCAGAAAGCCCGGAATATTACTACTACGAATAATAATCTTTGCATTTGATACACAGTCTCAACGCGCTCAAACAGGATTTAACCGTGAAGCGTAGTGACTGTGCATTCTGCAGGTGGACAATTTTGTCGATCGAGAGGCCTTCTGTTGAAACAAACTTTCCTCGTTCCAGAGTTCCTCCGTTGCCCTGTGAGGGCGCTGTACGGACGTTAATAAAAATAAATCCTTGAATTTTCACACTGCTTTTCCGTCCCAAAAGGTGCCCGCTGATATCCAGCCAATGTTTCTCCGTTTGGAGGTGAGAGGAAGGGACGTAAAGCGGCTACAACGGGAGTTTTCACAGGCTGGTGTTCTGAAAACATGACATTCCAATCTTATCGACCAGCTTTTGTTGCTAATGGTCTGTGCAGCACAGATTCATTCTGACTGCAAACATATTGAACACAAGTCATCCAGTATACTTCAAGTGAGTCAATCCCTTCAGCCTTGCCTCATAAGAGGACATCTGTTACACACACTCCATGACTTTAGGTTTAGGAATAGTGCTCCGATTAACTCCTAACTAAGCCTGTAGCTGCTCAGATGGGGTGTTTTACAAAATTGCTATACTTAACAGAATTCTTGCCAGGGAGGGAAATCAAACACTGTACTGTATAAATCCTGTCAGATTTGTATCAGGAATAAAGGAAGAGCTGGGGCTAAATACATTGTAGGAACATAACGCACAAATCACAGGTTTTTTTTTGAAGGAATTAGTGGCTCCTAAAACAGACAGGCTGTTTCTTAGAATAAAGCTGGCAGCTTCCATCTAAAATGACATTTGCTCAATTAAAGTTACTTTACATCACTGCACTGAGGAAGAAACAAGCGCTCTGGGACGCTATCCTCTGTGAAGGACGCTATATAATTGCGAGTAGTTGTTGTAATTGCACCCTGGTCTAGGTTTACTCTTGTAACATAATGTTTCAGAGAGTGCAGAATAGTTGGCGCATTGTTGAATTCTGGTCGGAATATTCAACGTGGATATTCAATCTGTGGTTCTTGTGAGAACATGTAAAGGAGAAAAAGGGGCTTCAAAATAAAGACAGTATTTAAGAAGTTGCCAAATTCTGGAATGCTCCAAAACGCTACCTTAATAGAGTAAGTCTAGACTCCAATGGAATTTCTACCCACAGCTTTGCACATAACAAATTACTGCAGCGTGGGTTTAAAGTAAATCTGCGCATTTGCAGGAGGCAATAAAATCACCTTGCTTCTCACACTCTGTTCAGCTTTTTACCTGTGGAACTAGCATGGCATGGGATGCTTGTTAACTGGTTACTACACTGTGATGCTTTTCCTTCTACTTTGCTTCATTAGCAGCCAATAGGTAACATAAGTAACAGAGGCAGAAGCTCAAATCAGTTTCAAGTAGCAAAGCAGTCCATTTTAAGTGGGTCCAACCTGCAACTAAGCAAATTACAACAAATTAAAACCATCCATCCATTAAATAGTTTAATTTGCAAAACAATTATTATTTTTTTGCTTGGGATATCACAGCAACAGCCTGACCCCATCGATCCTTTTCAATCAGGGGTTACGTATTGTGTAGGAGTCTGATGCACGTGAGAAAATTAGCAGCGGTTCGATTCTTTGCTCCACGAATTCTCGAGTTAAGTGGGGGCTAGTTTTGCGGCATTTCATATTAGTTTTCCTAACAAGAGCGTTGGGTGCATTGCCGGAGGTGCCGTTCTTCGGATGAGATGTTAAACTGAATTGGTTGTTCGGGTGGACGTGAAAGACTTCCCCCCCGCCCCCCCCCCCATCTACACCCCACCGACCCCCCCCCCCCCCGACCCGACCCCCACCCAGACAAAAGTATCAGTCGTTCACTTCATGGCTGTTTGTGAGGCATTGCTGTGTACGAGTTGTCTAGACAACTCGTACACAGCAATGTTCGCCTAAAAACAAGCATGGAACGCACCCCACCCCCACCCAACCACACAAAAAATCCTGTGAATCAGTTTGAGTCATTTGAAGATGATAAGGGGCTGTATCAATTGTGGGGATTATTTACTTGAACAGCCCTTAGGAACGCCAGTGATTTGGGAGACCTTTTCAAATCCAGTGCAGTGAACCACTGATAGGCAAGGATTATCAAACTGAATGCTGTTGTTTTTTTTATTGGTGGGGGGGGGGGGGGGGGGGGGTGAAACAAAAGTGCTGTAATGCAGGATCAAATCCCCAGAATTCAGAGCTCCCTCCGCTGGGTTCATGACACGCAGCCATTTCTAAAAAAGCAAACAGCTTTTGGTGTTTCTGGCAGTGCTAAGTGATTGATTAATTAGTGTTGAGCTCTGTGAGTGCGACGGCTTAGCTCGCTTCAAATTTCTTAGATTAGACAAGAGAGAGAAGCTGTGCGTTGACCGAGTGTCGTTCTTCGGTACAACCAGATGCATCCGCTTACAAAAATAATAGTCAAGACCCTCTTTGGGATGCAGAGGACATAACCTCTTGCTAACAGCCTCTCCCCACCCACCCACCCGCCTGTCCGCCCATACCCGCCCCCACTTCTTTTTTTCCCCCCCACAAAATGGGGCCAAAGGCGACAGAGAAAAAGATTGACATATTCACCGATGGATCCCATCCAAATATTTTCGTCATATTGCTTTATCACAATGAAAAATGTTCACTCAATCCCACGATCGTTGGTAGGACACTGCCGTACGCAATTTGGCTGCCCCGTTTCACCCACAAATATACAGTTAATTTTCCTGCTTTCCTTCCCCAAACTCTGTGAAGCGCTTTGGGACGTCGATAAGACGTGGGAAGCGCTATATAAACTTAAGGATTTCTTACTCACTCCACTTTACAGTATATGCAAGGGAGACACTCTGAATGACTTGACAGGGCGCCATAACAAATGCCAAGGATTATTATTATCGCCCGGTGTGGCGTTTGTAGGATTTACATCTATTTGTGTACGAATGGACAAACAATCAAAGTACGTTACATTACCGCTTTGCTTTTACTTTTAACTTGAGAAACAAAGCGAGTTCGAAGGCAGTATCGGAACGGATGTAGCGTGGGTAAAAACGACCCAGAACCTATGTGAGGTTCAAAGTTGTACAAAATGCAGTTACTCAAAAAAAAAAAAGTGATTAACTGATTGAGCTGCCTCTTGATGAGGTTAACAGTTTATCGGACAGAATCGCTAATTTTATTTCAGTAAAAGCCATGTCAGCTGACATATGCTTCTTCTCTTCTTGAAGACCAGTGTCTCCCGGGGGGTGGATGAGAAATGCCAGGATCTCTCTCTGTGGCGGCTTGTGGTTTGTCTCAAGCTGACAAACAAACACGCATAGACAACTGCCGAGCAGGGCAACAGGGCTCACCACTGGTAGCAACTCCCTACAGCCAACCCAGAGGAACGTGTGCGTTCCGTATTCATTCCCCACGCATCGCATTCCAGAGCTAGGCAATCGGCCCCAAATACTGTACCACCAGAAAAGGCGCTAATCTTTTCACTGTGCAAATTCCTGTCCAGATTTTATGTCCTTCAAGGGTAAAGATTCGTGATTTTTAAAAATATATATATTATTTTATGGGTGGTGAGAAATTTGCGACAGCTAACTCACTGTCGCAAGTTTCAATCTGCGACAATTCAAATATATTCTACTGCAAGTTTTTTTTAAGTTTGCAAAAAAAAATACATCGAACGGATGTTACTTTTCTTATTGTGTTTGAACTTCCTAAAGTAGCTGCTTTTTGACGGAGGTTGACATCTTGTTCAACGGGTAGTATTTTGTCCTGCCTGGTTTGAAACACACAGGCCCGAATGCGCCGATAATTATAGGAGCTCTGTTTTATGTTGCCGCGTACATCCACATTCAATTTGCAGGTCCGTACATTTCCTGACCTTCACTCCTTCCTTACTTCTTATATTGTAATCCCTTGGGACAGCCACATGTGAAATTTAATTATTAAAAATATATATAACACCGAGTACTGGTCTATGTTTGTGTACTTGTGAGGTCCAGATTAGGGTGACATGATTTTTCTGGTTGATGCCCTTACTACTGTATTATTAGTAGTATTATTTATAATGCAAAGGTGAGATAAATATACAAATATACAGTCAATTCACTTTACAGTACGTGTATTCTGTGAAGCGCTTTGACACTTTGACAAGATGTGAAAAGGGCTGTATCAAAATGCAAGGATTATTATTACTAGTAGTATTATTATTATTAAAATGGAAGAGAAGCAGTTTTGCAGAACTGAGGGGGAAAATGTGACAATCGAAATTGAAATTAGAAGCAACTGGCATGGCTGTGGGTAAAGTAGTAGGTGCACATTTGATGTGGTTCCTCCGATCCTTGTTCCTACCCGAAACCTGCCTTTTGCTGTTAAAATAAATCACACATACTGTATCAAAGCTGGGTTATGGATGTTTGGATGTGAGACAACTGACTCGTGTGTTATTGAAACATCTACATGGGATTAGACTTGCAGCAAGACACCACAATGTAACACAACGAGTGCTCGTACAACAAGGAGAGTGCAGCACCAAACACAGATACTTAGTTAACCATTACAATAATAAACTCAATTATTTGGCGTGTGGTTGGGGGGGGGGGGGGGGGGGGGGGGGGGGGTGAAAGACTTTCGTTAACAATGACATATCACACATTGGGGGCTTTTGGGAAGGGCAGGAGAGAGGATGGAGAGTTATAAAATTTAAAGCTACAAAGCAGTTGACTAGATGCCAACTTTGTTAGGATAGCCCTGGACTTGACTTGAACTGTTAACAAAAAAAAAGGACGTTTCAGTTTCCTGGCATCTTGCGTGTTACCAGGGGATTTGTCACAATGTCTATTTAGGATTTTTAAATGAAATTGTCCACATCACATCAAAGCAATCCCTCTATTGACTTTAAGCCTAACAGTACTCAAGGAAATGTACTGTTAAAAGCTTATATCGGGAAACATCTCATCTACCTATCCTCCAATTAGATCTTAATAACAAATACAACACTTCTTTCTACTTGTTCCAGCAGACCTCCCACATATAGGAGTGACAAACGCAAAGATTATTAACGGATTTGGATGCATCAATCACATTCAATCTGTACGTGATGTTACATGGTTAACCTTGAAACTTGCCAGGCAATCCCTGCGTGCAATTAGCAACACGTGTATTATATGTACATAGGTCAATAACTTGATTCCAATTCAGTTTTTTATTTTAAAAATACTTTTCAAACCGCGACCGATAAAAGTGCTAAAATCCTGTGTGCCTGAGGAATTACAAGGATCAATCATAGACTATCACGACCAGATCATCTTGAGGAGCTCAGTCAGTTGAGGTTTGGGAATCAGAACCAGAAGATTGGGGCTTAAAATCCACTGAACTCGGTCGTTAGAGCTGCAGACTGCGTATGCCATTCTAAACAGTAAATCTACCACTGTATTCGGGAAGGTAAGCGGATTCCCAACCAGGCCAAATGGCGTTGATGCTTTAAGGCTCTCATTACTTTAGAGTCTAGAAACACAGTATATCAGAGTGGTGACCAACCCATGACCTGTGGGGGCGTCTTGAAGTGGCGGGCCAAACATTCGCACCAGTCTAGGTAAGTCTGTGTTACATCAATATTTGTTTCCAGTAGCTACTGAGTAGCCATATTTATGGAGTGGCCATCAATCAAGAAAATATTCAATCAAGAAAAATTTATTCGGTCGGCCGACTAAAATGATTGCCTCCCCCTCCCCCACGCCCCATCCCACCACCCCGCTGGTATGTAATGTTTCATTGAATGTTCTGTCCGGAAATCTGTGGTAAGACATTTGACTGACATTTTGTCAATCAAATGACAAAATGTCAGTGACAAAATGTCCTGACATTTTGTCTTTTCTACGCAAATGTACAGTATAAGGAAATCTGCAATATCCCACAAATAGGCTTAAAGTGCATTAAGTGAAGGATCCATTTTATTGGGTCGATTGTTGGCTAGTTCACCAGGAGAAACTCGCTTCTAAATTCAAGTATCAACATGCGACCTTTAACATCCACCATCCTAAACAGACAGACGGGACCTCAGTTTAACACGTCATGTGAAGGATGACACTTCAACAATGCAGCACTCCCCCCAGGCAGCAATGGATCAACAGAGTGAACCATATTCTAAGAAGTAGCTTTACTGCATTAAAACAATCTTCAGAGCATTGGAACAACCAAATACCTATTTTAAAAGGAGAATTAAGTGAAATTTCAATGGATCAATGCCTTTCTCTGCACTTCTGTTTAGAGCTAGTGGCAACTGGCTGTCAGTGAAGTCATATAGCTCAGTGGTTAGAGCACTCACCTTACAAGCTTGAGACCTGTGTTCAAATCCAAGCAGAGCAGGGCGAAGCCTTGGGCGAGTTTCCTTACTCCATACACCTAATAATAATCCATTATAAAAAACAAAATAATAAAAATCAGTCGTTTTTAATCCACAACAGCTGTGCGCAATTGGCTGCTGCGTTTCGCCCACAAATGTTCAGTCAATTCACTTTACAGTATATTGTGCGAAGCGCTTTGAGATGTCGATAAGATGTGAAAAGCGCTGTATCAAATGCAAAGATTACTATTTTTACAAAACTCATACAATTACCAAATTACTACAGTATTTTGAATTGTTATAATGTTGAATTGAAAAGCAATGAATAAAGCAAAACTTTTAACCTGTTTCATCCTGTGTCAGGTGTCAGCCCGCCTCATTCTTTCCTTGGAGTCAAAAGGTTGAGGTTCGAGCCCCACATTGGAACTTTATCTCTGCTGTGTACAAAATTGGCTGCCACGATCGCTTATAAAATACACTTTACAGTCAAATCTTTTAAGACTCTTTTGGACTCGGAAGGCACAATACATCATATACAAGTGATTTTGTTTGTCATTTTCCTTTATTTTAGAGTAATTGCTGAGCTACAACAACAACAGAACTACATTTATAGCTAATTAAACCTTGGCAAAATGTACCCTTCTAGTATATCTTAGCCAATGAAGTGAACCACAACATAAACAGAGGCTGTTCCATGGCTAGCTGGTTGAAGCAGAATGTTGCCTTCAACGAGACTGACTGGGTGATGATTCAGGAAGAGCAAACATCACAGCTAAGTGACAATAAACCAGTCTAATAGCAAATGAACCAAAACATATATCACAGTGAAATGGGGTGCAGAAGATTGTGTTTATCCTATGTGTGTCTGTGTATATGTGTGTGTGTGTTCAAGTTTGAAACATTTATTTTTAAGAGTTGTATGTCATTCTTTTTTAACCCACACGCACGCACAAACACGCTCACAGACACAGACACACAGAAGAAGAAGAAGAAGAAGAAGAAGAAGAAGAAGAAGAAGAAGAAGAAGAAGAAGAAGAAGAAGAAATAACACATTGGATGGTGTCTTTTAAGTCACTGTAAAATTATAATTGTGAGAATAGGAAAAATATCTTCTCACATGCGAGGCCAGCTCCAGAGATTCCATGTTGCATTGCTGACTGGCTGAATGTTCGTGTCTCATCGACAGTTACTATTTTGGTGTCTATTGCCGTGCAGAAAAAAAATGCAGCCTCAGTTTCCCTTCAGAAATGATTCCAGTGACCCCGTGAACTAAAATCATTTCCATTTGAATTTACGATATTTTATTTTCATTTACAGTGGGAACAAAGTGATTATGGAGAGAAGGACGAGAGATGGAAGGCATCAATCCATCGCAGCAATGCTGCACTTAATTATCATCTGATTTTGATTAATAATAATAATAATATTTACATTTGATATAGCATTTGATATAATTGAGACATTTCAAAGCGCTTCACGGAATATACTGCAAAGTAAATTGACTGCACAGCAAAATGTTTCTCAGTTTCTTGAAGAAATAGTTCATTTTCCAATTAAAAAACAAGCTGAACAATACAGTCAAAAGTACCAAAGTACAATAAATATTAAATATTATTATCTAGAATGTATTAATATTATTGCTTAGCTGAATTACCAACAGCACACAAAACCAATTTTATTTTGTAGATTAAAATAAATAAAGATTTTTATTCATCACATAGAGATTTACGCAGGTATAATTACGCAGTCGACGTGAATTTAGAATTCACAGTAAATGGCTCTTTATTTTATAGAAAAAATACTTTTTTTTCCAGAACAATTTGCCTTTGAAAACTTACCCTGTCACATTTTCTAAGATTGTAGAGATTGTCATTTTTCAGAGCCAGCGGTGGATGTTAGTTTACATCAGTTGGCATTATGTACATGATTAGGTCTACTTTGATGTTGATTTATATAACATTAATTCTAACTTTCGATATTGCTTTCCAACCATATATCATTTTGCAATGTCACACTTGCTAGTTATATAGTATAGTTTAGAAGCAATATCTTGTTTAATAAATGAAACCTGGTGTCAGGGATTTACTGAGAATAAAATTCAATAATGTGTACACTTATTTTGCACTCATATCAAGTCTTTTTCAAATCGCTTGTCCAAATCCAGTAGAATTTAGATTCTACAAACAACTTTGGATTTCGTAACACACTTAAGGCAAAAATCTGCAATTCTACTTTTGTGTATTCTGTATATTAAAAAAAACAAATACATCTAGTCCTGTAAGAACTCAGTGAAGTAGTGTGATGCTAAAGAAGAACAGGCAATTTAATGCATGAGATAGTCTGTGGGAAAGGGCCAGTCAGGGGAATGAAAGCACAGTAAAGTTGTGACTTGTGTTTTTTTTGGGTGGTGGTGTTGGGGGGGCGGTCAGTGATTTAATTAATCTATGCGAGAACCGGTTCTTGAAATAATGAACATTTGAACCAAATAAAGGCACC